>JAOXYF010000020.1:11226726-11229219 GCA_028565775.1 Sternarchorhynchus goeldii | reverse complement strand
GGGGTGGTGGATTTGGGGTGGGTTTTTAGGTGGTGGTGGTGGTTTGATGAAGGGGTGAGGGCTGGGGGTGGGGTTAAAATTCTGAAGGAGGCTTTCCTTGGCTGGTTGATTCTGATTCACCTCTGCAGATCCACGTCAAACACCAAACCGACCTTTTCAGGCCTCAGACAACTTTGAAGTAAAGGGTGCTCTCTCTCTCTCTCTCTCTCTCTCTGTATATCTCTCTCCCACTCTCTCACTCCCTTTCACTCCCCATCTCTCTGTATCTCCCTCTATCTCTTTTCCTTTCTCTGTCACTCTCTGTATCTCTCTCTGTTGTCTCTCTCCCTCTCTCTCTCCCTCCCTTTCTCTCTTTATCTGTCTCTCTCCCTCCCTCCCTCTCTCTCCCTCCCTCTCTCTCTGTCTCTCTCACTCTCTCTCTTGTACTGTCTCTCAGAGAAATTAGCAGCCACATAAGGCGTACTGACCTCTTTGATGTTTGCTGGTCGTGTCTCTTCGGGGCTCTGGGTAGAAAACGCACATGCAGGTTAAAACAAAGATATACAAGCCTCCTTGTTCTGTATCTCACTGGGCTTTTATTGTTACAAACACCATGATTTACTCTTGTTTTTTGAACAACATGTCAAAACCACACTCTGTTTATTACTTGGCAAACTCATTAAATCTCACAATGCACTACAGAAGATGCTACTTTAGAACACCCATAATGCACTGGGCTTATTTGAAGACACCATATGACCTATACTCAAGTCTTTGATTGACAAATTCAGCGAATTTTGTTTGCCAGAATAAATCCTGCAAAATGGATTTTTGAAAACAGGGCTCATTTGGTCTCAACACTGCACACAATTAACACAACCACACACAAAAGTAGCAGAACACCTCAGATCCTTTGCAAAATTAAAATACTTCATTCAAAACTATACAGCAATTTAAAAAAAAAAACTTTGTCATCATGTGGCACACACAGGGTTCACACGGATCTGATTCTCTTTGAACAAGTTACGTACTGCTGTGCTCGGTCTAGAACGACGGAATGGTTCTGCTTTTCTAATGATATAGTCTGGGTTTGATTTTATTCAGAGATACTGTTAAAGTACATAAATAACCAAACACAACACACAAGATCAGCACTATACACTGATTATTTTTTCTCTCTCTACATTGTAACATCAGTCAGTACATCCAAGTATTTCCAAAAGCTGCACTTTGGCACGGTATTTCAGAACAGAACATATTCTAAACAGAACACAGTACATAAACACAGCGTGTTTGTATTCTAAACAGAACACAGTACATAAACACAGTGTGTTTGTATTCTAAACAGAACACAGTACATAAACACAGCGTGTTTGTATTTGAGGAGACAAAAAAGAAACCTTGTTCCTTAAAATAAATAAATAAATAACCTACAGTAATTATCTCTTCACCAACTGGGTCTGATCATGGCACTGTATATATCCACATCACAGGCGATGTCCTCTGTCACAGGACAGCGAGAGAAGAATCTTCTTGAATGGTGAATTCTTGCCTGATTCTGGATCAGTTTGCTCACAGGCCTCTTCCATGGCTTGAATGAGGGGAATCCTAACATAGGGATGGAGATCATAAACCTTTCACCACTGAAGAAAAAAAAAAACCTCAGTGGTGTTAAGGAAGGGAATATGTGGTGGGAGGTGTTGTGGATTTGGTCAAGCAACATGGTCAACAAATGTTTCACGAATCTTGTCTGATACATTTTGTCCACGTCCTCCAGTAGATCTATCTGTACCTCTTCCTCTCCTTACTCCTCTTTCTCCACAGGCTCCTCCTCTCATTCTTACTCCCCCTCTTCCTCTTTTGTGCAGTGTTGTGCTCCTTTCGTTTTACAGTATTGAAGACAGGTGAACCTCACCTGTTGCCTTTTTGCAGTGCTTTTACCTGATTGATGAGTTTACTATGAAGCTACAAAGCATCTGTACACTTGATGACCATGTTTGGTCATTTGGTTCATAGGTGTGATGTTTTTGAAGGAAACGTCTTAATATAGAGAAATGTATACAGTAGCGTGCAACACTTCATCTAGTGCTAAAAGTGTTTGCTAAAAGTGTGAAGCTTCTAATGTGCTTATGGCTCATAGCAGATCTGAGCTGAGGTTTTTATTCTTGAGCTTCAGCTTTCACTGACTGTGTGATATTTTTAATTTTAATGTGTAAGATCTTAATGATGTTGCAATGAACCGCATTTCAAAGAATGTGATCTTTACATTCACCCACCTTGGATCATGTTCACTAATTCTGCTATCAGTACATTCAAGGTGTTGTAATGAACAGTGAAAGAACACCTAACGATGAATCTTTAAATTCCTTCACAGAGAAATGGAGAGAGAGACAGAGATGGAGAGATCAAGATGGATAGTAAGAGAGATGGAGAGACTGTCAGAGAGATGAAAAGCTTAACTGTGAGCTGATGCCCCATCATTCTTATTTTAATGCTGTGACTTTGTGTGTGTGT
>JAOXYF010000020.1:11216726-11224226 GCA_028565775.1 Sternarchorhynchus goeldii | reverse complement strand
CCTGTCTGGACTTGCTTTACTGCCACTCCAGTGATCAGTTGTCTGCCCGCCAAACACTTCAGGCCTCCAGGCCCACCCAGGACGGCTGGTACCATGAAGGAACTGATTTATAATTGTGAAGGAGGCAGGGTTTCCCTAAAAGCGACTCCTCCAGTGTCCACCCCCTCCCCTCCACTCCTCTCCCCTCCCCTCCCCTCCCCTCCACTTTAGCTGGCTCTGGTTGTCGCCAAAAGGTTTAGTGTTCTTTACCAACATTTTAATATGATTTGTCTTGGCATAAAGAGAAAAAAATGAAAGGAAAAAAAATTGGCATGTTATAGAGGCAGGGATTGGAGCGCTTCGGTGCCAAACGCGCCGTCAGAGGGGAGGGTGGGCTTCAGAAGAAAAGATGTAATTAACGTTATTGTGTTTGGGCCCACGGCAGGCCTCTGCTTTGAACGGGGGCTGGTGGTTTCCCAGAGAGGAATCTGAATGGCCTTTGTTGGGGTGGCCCTTGTCGAAAAACTGGATTATCCTGCACACCTCGGTAAAAGGAGATAATCTCTGACCTGGACAATTATTAGGAGAGTGTAGCTTTCAGCTAAGTGGGACCCTCAGCAATTACAATGTTCTTTAGGGGCATTATTGTCATGAGAGGCCTGTACTGATATAATTAAAAAACACAGACATAAAGAATAGCATTCCTTAATCCTATCTCATTCATATTTTTAATATTTAAAACTTCATCTTTCAAAAAAAAAAAATATATACTGCCCAGGAAATTTATACTTGGTATATTAGTGATATTTATGCTAGCAGTGTGTTAGTGATATTGTGAGTCAGTATGTGAGTGAGTGTCTGTAGGTGTGTGTGTCTGTGTTGGTAGGTGAGTGTGTGTGAGTGAGTATATGTAAGTGTGCATGTGTATATGTACTGTATATAAGTGAGTGTCTGTAGGTGGGTGTGAGTGAGTATAGCTGTGTGTGTGTGTGTGTGTATGTGTGTGTGAGGAGGGCAGAGATTGGATGACGTGAGTAAAGGCTCTGTGCAGCCGAGCAGCGCCTGCAGGAGGGATCGAGGGTGTAGCGCACGGCTGGGCCAGCACAGACCAGCCTTTGAGCTGCCAGGAAAGAGGTGCTTCAGCCTGCAATAAATGGCCATCTGATCCCCTCGAACTGGTCCTCCGTCCTGCCTTTGATTCACTATCCACTGCCTCTTTCCCACTTTGTTTGGGACATGAGGTTAGATGTCCACGCATGAACTGAGACACACTGAGAGAGATCTGTGAGCGGGACTGTGGATGAGACAGAGAGAGAGGGGGCTCTGTTCTCCAACTGTGTTTGTGCAGCATGCACTACTGTTTGTGTACATGTTAATTCTGTTTATCCATAAACGGTTTGAGAATACAATATAATTTTATTATGCCAGTAAAGAGAGTGAGGGTGAGAGAGATGGAGAGTGAGGGTGAGAGAGATAGAGAGTGAGGGTGAGATAGATAGAGAGTGAGGGTGAGAGAGATAGAGAGTATGACAGAGGAAAAGCAGTGTAGGCTAGAAGAGTGATGGGAAGAAGTAATGCTATTTGGTGTCTGTTGGTGCTGTGTGATGTCTGTTGGTGCTGTGTGGTGTCTGTTGGTCTGTTGGTGCAGTGTGATGTCTGTTGGTGCTGTGTGGTGTCTGTTGGTCTGTTGGTGCTGTGTGGTGTCTGTTGGTGCTGTGTGGTGTCTGTTGGTCTGTTGGTGCTGTGTGGTGTCTGTTGGTCTGTTGGTGCTGTGTGGTGTCTTCTTAAGTAGCGACTGTGTTCATAAACTGATGCCATGCATTAATTGTGAAAGAAGACTATTAGGATTTCCTTCCTTTAACATCCTCAACACAAATGCTCCTTTACAAGTGTGTGTGTGTGTGTGTGTGTGTGTGTGGTATGAGGTTAAATGATGTGTAGAGTATCTCCACTACAGCTCCAAAGGTTGTGAAAATAAATGGTTTGTTCATCACTGATTATCCCCCTGTGGAATAATCATAATAAGTACTACAACTATAAATTTCCACCTGTCCTGTTTAAGTATGTGTGTGTGTGTGTGTGTGTGTGTGTGTGTGTGTGTGTGTGTGTGTGTGTGTGTGATAGTGTGGGCGAAGTATTTTGGTAATCCCCTCTACAACCTTCAGAGATTCACAACCTCAACCTAATCTCGCCACTGGAATGCCCTCTTCTCTATTCCTACTTTAAGATTAAATGCCCAGGTATACTATGCCAGACAGGCTATTTTTAATTGTGAAGCAACTCATAATACTAGATGGTAACTCCTTCAGATACACACTCACTCATGGTTAGCAAGCAGCAAGTTCTCCACTAGGTGTCATTACTGGAAAAATATACTATCTCAAAGTGCATGTCACAACAATGGTTTTCATCAGTGACACAGACACTGTGTGTCCTTGTTAAGGTACCTTGTGAATCTGGCTTATGACTCCCTCAAACGTTCACTCACTCACATTTAGACTAAAAATATAATTCTCCACAAGGGGGCTTTGGTGATATTAAAATTTTTTTTGTATTTTCTTGCTGACTATATGCAATTACCAAGAAAAGACACCTTGTACTTGCCATGCTGTCACTTTTAATCCACTTTAAAAGTGAGAAGTTCCCATCTACAGGAGTCTGGTGCTGCTAGGAATGTAGTATGGTGCTGGTATTCCAGGAATACTACATGGTAGTCTGTGTATTCCAGGAATACTATGTGCTAGTCTGTGTATTTCAGGAATACTACGTGTTAGTCTGGTGCCAGTTGGAGACACCTGGTCTGTGCTGGCCCACCTGTGTGGACCTTCCTGTCCCCTTTGACAGGAGGGCCGAATATTGGCAGAAGGTTGACAGGACGTTGGTGGAACCATCTCACAGGTGTGCTCATTAGCTGTTGTGTGTGTGTGTGTGTGTGTGTGTGTGTGTGTGTGTGTGTGAATATGTGTATATTTGTATATTTGTGTGTGTACGTGTCTATGTGTGTTGGAGTGTGTGTCTTTATGTGCATGTGTGAGTGTGTGTGTAATGTGAATGACTGTTCCTATGGCAGCAGTCCAATGTAGTCTACCACCTGCTCTTTGGAAGCTTTCCTGGCTGATTCATCTGGGAAGACCCATGCAGGAACTCCCGCATCCTCCTGACCAGACCCCTGCTCAGGTCCGTCTGCTCCAGCAGGTGACCTCAAAGCATATAGAATAAATGTGTGTGTTATGCAAGATGTATTGTAACCACCTGTTTAACAAAGACCATTGACACCTCTCTGACTATATACCTCTACTTTGTGTCTGTATGATAGTATCCCTCTACTTTGTGTCTGTATGACAGTATCCCTCTACCCTGTATCTGTATGACAGTATCCCTCTACCCTGTGTCTGTATGACAGTATCCCTCTACTCTGTGTCTGTATGACAGTATCCCTCTAATCTGTATCTGTATGACAGTATCCCTCTAATCTGTATCTGTATGACAGCATCCCTCTACTCTGTATCTGTATGACAGTATCCCTCTACTCTGTGTCTGTATGACTGCATCCCTCTACTCTGTGTCTGTATGACTGTACAGCTGCTCTGTGAAAACCTATAACACCACATTCAAACTTATTCTCATAACCACATGGCAACAACGAAGATTTCCTCAGATTTGTATATTAATCAAATTCTCTAATGCAAACTGCTATAGTTATATGGCTGCTAGCAGGGACAAAGCAAAAAGCATGTATGTTGCTCTGTAGGACTCTGCCTCTCGGCTCCTCTGCCTAACCACGCCCATGTCTATCTAACCACGCCCCTGTCTGTCTAACCACGCCCCTGGCAGTCTAACCACGCCCCTGGCAGTCTAAACACACCGCTGTCTACCTAACCACACCCCTGTCTGTCTAACTATGCCCTTAACCATCTAACCATGATCTTGACTGCCTAACCACACCCTTGTCTGCTGGAAATATCAGGCAGCCATATGCTTCACATGTGTTTGGCTGTATTGCCATGGGCTGTGTTAAACAACCTTATTAGTTTTGAAAATAATGGAACATGCTTTCAAAGGAAGAATTAGTCAATCACAGCTGTGATGCTGTGTGTGATTAAGATGGATCCCAGATCTGACCTGGAAGACGAGTTTGCTTAAAATGGCAACAAAGGGCTGCAAAGTTTTGGATTCACTTAACACTCAGAGTGAAAAGCACAAGGCTGTGAGTTATTCTTGGATACTGTATGCAAGAGTGGCCAAACAGAGAGAATTATTTGCATTTGATGCATGAAACTGATTTGTAACACTGTAAGTGCTAGTGAAATGGAGCCCATCGGGGCTTGTGTTCAGCTCTCAAACAACTGAAAGTTTAACTTGCTTTGACAAAACTGGTTTACCATAAGCAAGACCATGAAAATAAAAACTTGTTTTTTCATGCACGACTGGCCCACTTCATGTAGGTGGCCTAGAGTATGATCTCACCATATCTGGTATCACTGCTCTCCTCAAAGTAGAGGCATGTGGCAAAGATGTGAATAAGGATATACAATGAATTTTTTGTTCATTTATTATGAGTATCTTGCCAGTTGATCCAATTTATTTTTCCATTTTTAGTAAAAGTCTCAGGGGATGCATGCATGTGTGTGTGTGTGTGTGTGTGTGTGTGTGTGTGTGTGTGTGTGTGTGTGTGTGTGTGTGTGTGTGTGTGTGTGTGTGGAGAAAGGCACTCTTGAACCCGTAGCCGCCTGTGTTTGTATCTCCATAATTAGTCTGGGGAATTGAGTGAGCTCTTCTGAGCACGGGGAGATGTGGCAGATGGACTTGGGGGAGGGCAGTGGGTACAGAGAGACAGAGCGTCGAGCAAGGAAACAGACGACAAGAAAAAAATAAGAGCGATGGATGGAACAAAGAAAAGGAAAAAAAACACACAAACACATCACTGCCAAGATGGACAGACTCACGCCTCTTTCTCTTCTGCCCTCTTCTTCTCTTGTCTCTCATTGGTCCATCACTGTCGTCGTTGCATCTCGGGAAACACACACACACACACACACACACACACACACACACACACACACACACACACACACACACACAGACAGAACCTGGCAAAGGCAGGGAGAAAGACATAATCTGCCATAAACCGTCGGAGACCCTGGTTGACCCGTAAACAGTCAGCTTGCGCCGGGGATGTTCCGCTTCCCCTTTGCACGTGCAGGGGCATCAGAAAAGTCTTAGGAAAGAATCAAGAAATGAATTTGCTTTTCATTGTGTGATCACATTTAATGCTGTTTTTTATTTTCATGTGCTACTTTATTTGATTTACTGTTACTGTTATTTTTCCACTTAATCTCAATGGATTCAAAGTTTCCTGGCAGAGACCAGCCATGTGACCAAAGAGTTTTGAGAGCCCCACTTCATCTGTGGTTGGAAAAGACATCAAAGCAATATTCTTTCAATATGTTTGTTTTTAAAAGGAAAATAACAAATGGCCATTCCAACGCTGTGTAGACACAGAAAGTATTTGGGCCACAGTTCCTCTATGTTGTTGCTAGCAAGGGAGTAAAACACAATGTAACTAGCATGGCTGAGGGCCTAGATGGTATTTGTAGTTTTTTGTAATTTTTATGTGTAGTGACTACATGATTTTCATTAAAAAGCATCGTGGCTTTACTGCAATATTGGGATTTTATATAGAAAGAAATGAGAGGTATTATTTTTATGGTATAATTAATTATAAATATGCAACATAGACATATATATGCAGTTTTGATCAAAGTTTTGCAGAGCCGTGTCATGCTGCTGATTCCAGGTGTAGTGCAACTGCAGAACGTTAAATGCTATGGAGAATGACTAAGCCAGCCCACGTCTCCATCATTTTGTATATAATGGAAAGGATAACTTTGTCGGGGAGTGTCTCAGGTGTGTGTATGAATCCTTGCAGAAGGAAAGGCAAACAGCACGGAGAAGACGGGGCGCGTGGCGGGAGGAACATCCACTGCGAGGAGGTGATGGGGGGGGGGGTGGCGGGATCCTCCAGCAGCGCCTTAAGAGGCACGTGGAGGCAGTAGAGGCGTGTGGGGAGATGAAGGGAGAGGAGGCGTGCTTCACTGGCAGGTCCTGCTCAGGCACTAGCCTGACAGACGGCTGGGTCTCAGCCCATAAGGACCTGTCTCTGGAACTAAAGGGCCAGCTGCACCCACCGCCTGTCCCCGGCATCCTGACACTCTGACACCGGTGCGGCGGTGACAAATAGCTGGAGGCTTCGCCCTGTGCCACCTCGTCTGCCCGCCGCTAAATCGGGGCCGTCGGCACGGCAACAAGGACCCGCTGACAGGTCTTCTGTCACAGCGCGATGCTCGTCGGGGGCCTGACGGGGGCTCGGCGGGTGGCGCTGGCCTACAGAAGGGGCTTGGACAGCAGTCGTTGCTCTCTCTCTCTCACGCCTGCGCGATGTGCGCTCTCTGTCTGCTCGGCCTGGCTCTCTCCCTTCCCGTGCCTCACGCGGACGCTGACACACACTGAGGCTGAGAGCTGGAAACGTCCCAGCTGAGCTGGATGACAATTCGGCTGGGAACGCGACCGTGTGCGTGTCGTGGGGTTTATGGTGTGTGTGTGTGTTTTCAGCGGTGTAAATGGTATATGGTATAGTGATCTCTTACAGATTTGGAGTGTTTGTTTCCTCTTCGTGTGACGACTACAGGTTTTTTTTTTTAGTTTTTTGTTTTGCCACTGTTATGGACAAAAAGTGTAATTAAAGACACATCATAAGTGAAATGGTTTATTCTCATTTTATTGTTCAAATGCACATGATATGCACTTTCAGTACCTTGTTCACTCTGACATTTAGACTAAAAGAGAAAAAAAACCCAGCAATCCCAGGCCTGGTGATCTCGATGGTGTTGTTTCCTTGGCTCTGAGCAGGCAGGGGAGAAAATAGGCTTTTCACTGCGCACATCTTCACTAGCACGAAAACAGTGGCTGACAAAAAGGTGTGTTTGTGTGTTACTTTAATACCTGTAGAACTCAAGAGCAAGCATGTGTCTGTGTGAGCACAGGCCTCTCTGATGTGTTTATGGGTCTAATTAGAAAAACTCCAGAATTAAAACACATATTGTATGTATGTTGAGGTCAGTGGAGGTCTGCGTGTGTGTGTGGGGGGGGGGGGCTGCGCTAGCTCAGTCTAGTTCTGATTAATCTTCCCATGCATAACCTCCATCTCACTTTGAGAAGCCCTGTGCACAGTACTCTGGGGCACCGTATACACTGTGATTAATGCAGAGAGATAGAGAGAGAGAAAGAGACAGATAGAGAGAAAGGGATAGAGAAGCAGACAGGTAGAGTCATATGTCAGATTAGATTGGTCTCTTGGCAAACTATAGAGATTATGTATTTATTTCTTTTAAACTTAGAAGACATTTATCATGAATCTCTCTCTCTCTGTCTCTCTCTCTGTCTCTCTCTCTCTCTCTCTCACTCTATCTCTGTCTCTCTCTCTCTCTCTCTCTCTCTCTCTCTCTCTCTCTCTCTGTCTCT
>JAOXYF010000020.1:11195782-11211591 GCA_028565775.1 Sternarchorhynchus goeldii | reverse complement strand
TAGTTTACATGACTTTTACATTGGTTTACTTTAGTTTACATTACTTTTACATTACTTTTACATTACTTTAGTTTACATTAGTTTTTTATTAGTTTTACATTACTTTTACATTACTTTAGTTTACATTAGTTTTATATTAGTTTTACATTAGTTTACATGACTTTTACATTGGTTTACTTTAGTTTACATTACTTTTACATTACTTTTACATTACTTTAGTTTACAGTACTTTTACATTAGTTTTACATTACTTTAGTTTACATTACTGTTACATGTGCATAAACTGGGGAGCTTCTGGACCTCTCACACCACCAGTCCAGGGCCAACTCTGAGTTTGAAGAAGTCATTTCCTCCACTGGCGTTATTAAAGGACTAACTTACTATCCTCACTGTCCTTGTTTTTGCATAGTTAACAGTACTTCTCTGGGTGTAAAGAGTGTGGTTTACACATGGAAAATAAGCTGGATATTTCTGTACATCCAACTGCTGGTTAAATGAATCATGCACACTTTATTAAAAGAACAAATAAATGTAGCCACACCCTGAGAACTGTAAACAGTCGTGGACTTCAACAGGAATCATAGACATGGATATTTAGTATGAAAATATTCTGCTTAAAAAATAGAAGAAAATTTCTGCAACTGGATTGGACGAAGGATTTAGTTATGTTCACATATGTAGAAAATTACTGGGTTTGTACACTATTGCAGCTAAACTAAACTAAGATCATTTCTTAGATCAGCAGTTCTCACTGAATATCTCTGAAATAAAACAGGGTCAAAATTATAAATATACACACACACAGATACACATGTGTGCCTATATGTGTGAAAGTGTGCATGCAGAGACACGTGCGTGCACACACACACACACACACACACAGAGCTATGTAGCTATGTGAACTGTGAATGAACTGAGTATAATGAAGTAAAAACAGATTGTATTCAGTGTTATGGAGTAGTACAGAATAAATGAGTGTTTGCTAAACACATTAGCCCAGGCAAGGGTTGGTGTAGGGGTGAGATCCAGTGCACAGACACTCCAGGGTGGTCGGGAGTGTGTGTGTGTGTGTGTGTGAGAGAGAGAGAGAGAGAGAGAGAGAGAGAGAGAGAGAAGAGAGAGAGAGAGAGAGAGAAAGAAAGAAAGTGAGAGAATGGGATAAGCATCTCTTTGTTGAACTGCTGCTCAGTTTGTGAGTAATCTCACACTGTCAGCCCGGTGCTAGAGCTGTCAGCTGGGAATGCAGAATCCTCCATGTTGTGCCTGGAGAGACTGGTCTCTAGAGGTCAGTGCAGTTCCACCAGTGACAGCTGCATTTAGGACCCTGACACAGAGACAACATGGCTGCCCACAGTTGGGGAAGGGGACGACTGGGAGGGAGGAGAAACAATTAAAGACCAAAATGTGTTTCCACAACATGCTGTCACATTTGCACTTGCTCAAGCGCACACGCACACACGCACACACACACACACACACACACACACACACACACACACACACACACACACATTTGGACTGAGTTTGACCTTGTCACTCTAATTTTCATGTTTGAGTCTATGTATGTGTGTTTGCTTTTGCATGAAGTACAGAGTGACAGAGCTGATAAGAGAATACTAATTAAAGCACTGTAGTCAAGATTTCCAGCTTTACTCTGTCTGACCTATACAATAATGTTTCATTCACTACATAGGAAATGTACTGCTTTAAAATGTAATGCTTTATGATTGTTTTATATTTGTTTTTAACTACAGAGTATTTGGATTAAATGTATATTACTGTTCTCAAATAAATGCAAGACACTTATTTCAGTTTATATGATCCTAAGTCCAATTATTCATTCATTCATACATTCATTCATCAGTTACACATGGTGAACGACAACACTCTATAACCATCTTTCAGGCGTTTTCAGAGGATGAAAGGAAATGAGCTGAAATACTGAATTTCGCTAGCTTTCTCTTCTGTTTGTGCCGGGCTTCCAAACCTTGTACTTTGATGCACTTGAGAAAAAAGCGCTCGCTCTGCGTCTCCATAACTCGCATGCAAGCATGCGCATGGCCGTAGATACAAGCCAAGATCCGGTTTCACTCTAACGCCATTATGCAGAGTTATTTTTTGCAGTCTTTTCTCTAAACATTTCCAGTGAAAACGAACACCAGAAGCTACTGTTCCTCGCGCTTTGTTTGCGTTGTGGTTGCGGTCGTGCTGGGCTCGAACCACCGTCGGCCTGCTACGAGCCGGCGGCAGGAGCTGTGGCCTCCTCTGCCAAGTTTTAAAATTAGCAACAAATTTAATATGTTCTGCCCTGGCATCGCGAAGCTCAGAGACTGCGAAAATGCGCCACCGACTTTGTCATGGAGGCTTGGTGCAAGACCGCAAAGATGCAGAATTTAGAAACTCAACGGGAAGAGTAAAAGTGGCGGATGAGAATGTAGAACAGATGGGGAGGTATCCAAATGCAGGGCAGAGTAGGGTGGGGTAGGGAGGGTGTCAACGCACTGAACCCGCAGACCACCAAACAAGTTAAGCGTCCCCTCTCGTCCATGGCAGAAATGAGGCCGTTCCTCTCTCTCCAGTCCGCCTTGCCTTGGCGAACAGTCGTAGTCATCATCCTCGGACTATTAGCATGCACCAAATGACAGAACCATGCTTCTGTTAATGGCGTAATAGTTGGCGAATATGATTCATGGCTTTCATTTTAAGGACTGCTATCCCCATAGCTCCTAATACAAGGAGGAAATATGTGTTTTGGGTATTGCAGCCCTGCTATAAGGACTTCTAGGCTGTTAAAGCATGGAAAAGCGCATATTACCATCATAAATCTACATTCTAGAGCAGCTGGATTTAAATACGTGGGAGTATTAAGAATGGGAATGGCTGAGAATTAGAGAAATGAAGAGAAGCAATTACATTTGACTCATTTTGATAGAAAGCCGGTTAGGTTTTGTTCGAAGCAATTTATTAGTGCCGTTCTGGTTGCATTTTTTTTTTCTTTGTGTCACCATTGATTTTCCTTGATTCCTTATTTGATCCGTCTATTCTTTTTGCACTTTGTATGTTTTTTGAATGACTTTTTTTGTAATGATTTCTTACTTTATTTTTTGTTTTCTTTCTTTTTTCGAATCGATTTTATTTGTAGTATGAGCAAAATATTAAACTGGAGTTTTGTGTCATTGCAGGGTTTTTTAAAAATAAAAAACCCTACGGTAGTTTGCGATCATCCTTTGTATCTTCTTCCTCTCAAAATTAGTGGAACCTCTGAAATAAGAAACTCTTGCAAATTAACACTGCAGTTCTGTATGTGGCCAGCAGAGGGGGGTCACTGATTTATTTCCACCATTTTGTCATTAAATGCAACCTTTGCTGATGCTCCTTCATCATAAGCGATTCCATAGAGATGTGTCACTTATTATTTTTGGGCAACCACATCAAGGCTCGTGATCTCTCTGAGAAGATCATTTATAATGTAAAAGATAAGCGCGTTCCAATAACAGATTCCTCTGAAACGTTCACAAGGGCTGATTATACGTGACTCCACGTCAGGTCGTAAATATTTGTCAGCCCACCTTTGAAACAGGCAAGCCGTAGCACCCTGAGCGCTACCCACATGAAAGCATATGGAGATGCTGGGAGTGGAAATGCTTAGCGTCGGGAACACATTCGGTCCTAGCTGGAACGCAGTGCTCAATAAAACGTAATTATGATGCTCTGTCATTGGCCACCGCCCGGAGTGCTTTTTAACTGGGCGAAAATCCCACACGCGCATAATGGCTCCGGTTTATGGCAGAATGGTCTAAAATTGAGCTATGACAATGTGTGGTCTGCGCGCGGAGCTGGAAAGCACGCTGCAATATGCAGTTTACCTTGTCAGTGTGGTATGCGGGTGGGCACGCGGGGACGGCTCCACTTTGATATCTCTGTGCTCTGGAACACATGGTCCTAAGGCCGTGTAATTGGCACGCTACTGCGGCAACGGCTTGCGCTGAGTCCACCTGTGAATACAGCTGCAGGTAACAGTTCCACTGAATATATTTAAGACACCCCCCCCAACACACACATACATCACCACCCCAGACTAAATTACTCTGTCTGTTTCAGTGTTCATATAACACCGAGTTAGCTCTTTAAAAAAATATATTGTACTTGATTATAACAAAGTGTTAGAAAATTCTAAGAACTCTTCGCCAAGGAACTTCCCTGAAATACTGAAATAAAGACACACACACACACACACACACACACACCCACACACACAGAGTGTGAGTCTTCATTTTACATTCCCACACTCGGGTGGTAGAGTGTACCCTCCCCATCAGAGAATTAAGCACCTCTGATCTCTCAGCATAACGAACAGCAGTAAGACTGTGCTGATCCCCAGATTATGACCCAACGTGCACCATGAAGAGGAATGCCCAGAAGCCAAACCCCACCCGCACCCCACCCCTGCTGTACCCCAATTGACCCTGCAGTTCAGCTGATGGCTAGCTTCACCGCTTATACTGTGGCAGACACTGTAATCTCTGCTTTTATTATGGCCATCATAACTGCGGCAGTGAAGGAGAGGCGGTGGAAAATGAATGTGGGATGAAGAGTGTCTATAAACTCTTTTCCTTTCTGACTTTCATAGCTGACTGGCAGCTATGTTTGGGCAGACTAGGGGCTGTGATTAGGATGTGTTTGCCCTGGTCTGAAATGACACACACAAGCAAACTGTAATTTAGCAGAGTGAAACACAGAGAGAGAGAGAGACAGAGAGAGAGAAAACTGGTATGTAGTCCTGAGTAGATAGTTTATAGTTTACATATTGCACCAAAGCAATGTTACTGCCTTAAAACACACACACACACACACACACACACACACACACACACACACACACACACACACACACACACACATCACCACTTGATGTACAAGTAGGCCTGCTGTATATGTTTCTATCAGGCATTTAAATCCTCACAGAAAGAATGTATTCAATGCGGTTTGGATGTTTGGAACTTTATAATGTTAAGACTAGGAATACTATGAGACAAAAAATTATTTAATATAGATTCAAATTTGATGTTTTTTTATTCTACTCATAATAATGAGCATAATGGTTCTGCATTTATTAAAAGTACTTGGGATACGAACTTATATGCCTAGTAAAAATAATATTACATAATGATGTAGACATATTCTGTAGTGGTTAGTAAGAACTGCAAACACAGAACAAGTGTTTTATTGTGTGTGAATGTGTGTGTGTAGGTGAGTGTGTAAGTGACTGTATGCATGTTAGAGAGTGAGAAATGGAAATTAAAACCCAATTAAATCTGGATGCACACAAAACATACAAGCACACCCTGACACACACACACACAAGCACACACACACACACACACACACACAAGCACACTCTAACACACACACACACACACACAAACATACCCTAACACACACACACAAGCACACACACAAACACACAAGCACACCCTGTCACACAAACACACTGACACACACAAGCACAACCTGACACATGCAAACACATACACACAAGCACATCTGACACACACAGTCGCACCCTGACACACACAAGCACGTCCTAACACACAAAAAGACATACACAGACACACCCTAACACACACAGACACAGCTTAACACGGTGACTTAAAGGGTCACTTCTCAAGAAAGAAATTAATTCAAGAATAAGAGTGTTTGGAGTCATTTTAGTGTACTGAAACCTGTAGGAAAAGCAGAATGAAAACTTCCTCATAAGGTGTGTGCTGCAGTGGGATTCTCACCATAACTATATACAGTGTTCTCACACCCCCCGACACACTTGTTTAAATTTGACCCCAGTTTCGTCACGTCTGTTCTGGCCCATGTTTTGTCTGGGTCAGGATCTGGTTCCGAGCACGGAGATAATGAGGACGAGGATGTCAGAGCTGGACGAGGTGCGTGAATGCCTCAGACCTCCAACGTGTTCGGGTCAGCCGGTCATCCTCGGGTCCCGAGGGGCCCAGATCACCCAAAGTGCGGCGGAAGGTTGGGAACACACGGGTCGGCTCACGAGGCCCGCACAAAGGAAAGTCCGGACGGGCCCCGGCCGACTAGCAGGGCCCGTAATTATCTCTGACAAACTCATTAGCGGAGAACCTTGTAGCGACATCGGCGGGCAGGAAGTTCCACGATGAGAGGCATGTGCAGGAACAAAAGCCTGCGCATTTGTCATTACGTCCTTTGACGAAGCGCAGTGAAGTGTACTCACTGTCTCCCTCATCAAATTTGAACCCAGGGCCGTCCTCACAAAGACTTTGTCTCATAGGCACACATTAGTCAGCACCTCCATTCAGATCTCCTTTGTCCGGCATAGGACAAATAATCGTCGGAGATGATGTTGTTGCCATGGAATCCCTTTTTAGAACTGACCATTACTCCCTTATGAGAACCGGTTGTCCAGGTGTACATCACTACCTGCAGATAAACACTCAACACTGCTGGGAGGAAGAGGAAGAAGAAACATCTCCCGTCCTACTTTTGCGATGGTTGACCTTTCTTTGACCTTTGACACTGGATAATTGGGAGACTTGTCAATTATAGACAAGTTTTTCTCAGTATATGAAAGATGTAATGATGTGATTTTGCTGACATGAAGAAGTAAATTGCTTGTTATAGCAGAAGATAGATTTAGTTTTTTGGGGGGGGTGTGAGTGGGTCAGTTTAACAGTTTACCTGTTTAACAGGCAATTATAAGATTTGTTTGTTAAAAATGATCAAATATAATAATAACAAGGAAGAAACTGAGTGGATTGCTATCATCTCTGTTAGCATGTTCTTACTTTAAAAAGTGTCCTGATTGCACTTAAGTAGTAGATCTAGGGTAATAAAATTGACTTAAGTAGTAGATCTAGGGTAATAAAATTGACTTAAGTTTTCTCTAATGTCATTTTTAAGTCAGTGACTGTGGTTCTCGTAGCACAAAAAATGATATATAGCATGAGTGTCTGTACATATGCAAACTAATATATGACATTAGTACAGAGATATGGTAGTGACTTAAATCTGATTGTCTAATAACCTGATGGTGATTAAAATATTAGCATGCGGGATATGTATAAGATATATTAGGTAAAAAATAAAAGGTAAAAATGCTATGGAAGTTAATGAAGAAAGAGACCTTCTGGGTCAGTGATATCATTATGTCTGTAGTCCTTGGTGTTGTAAAACTATCGCAAACATTCACAGGCATCATGTACTTTCTTTCAGAATGTGGAATGGCTCGTTTTTGATAGTTTGCTATTCAGGCACTCTCTGGCTATTATGCCAAACACGGCCCTGCTGGAAAAGTGTGCAGTGCGCTGGGGAAAAGAACCGAATGGAAAACGAAAGTCCACCAGCGGGTGTAATGACTGCGCACTTGTGGGTTTGGTCTAATCCGGTTAGCGGACCGCGCGCTGCATTAACCATTCTCTCTCCGTCTTGATGAACCCACATACAGTCTCCTGCCATAACACCCTGGCGCTTCATGTAACATTTTCCCCTATCACGCAAGAGACTCCATGATGGTGACACTTGGTCGGTCCATTCCCACAGTACTTTTGTTAACTCGTCGTTACAACGTCTTTGTTTTTTGCCGCTGTGAGTGAGTGATTATCCGAAATCTGTTTTGGATTAGACTGTATGGTGATGTTGCTACAACACCCCGTAGAAAATAAAAACAGTAATATAGATTAAAGAGAAACAAGTTGATTGGCGTGATTGGTGTGTTTGCTATAAACTGAGAACAAAAACAACCGCATTTTGTCTGTATTCGAATTACTGAGGGTATTTACTTTAAATATGCTGTCACTCAGATTAATAAGACTGTGGCTGTGATCCTTTTAATGACATGATTATTCATTCAATATCGATTCTTTGTCAATTTTATTGATAGTAGTTTTTTTCAGAATAAAGCATTGCTTTAAGTTCATTAACAAAGGATTATCTAATGCACCATTCATAATGCACAGTCTGCATCTCACAGTATCGGCCCATTAGGCTTAGCAAACAACACGAAAGACAAACAAACAACAACAAAAAAAAACTTCAAATGGCCCCGCTCTGTCCTCAAATGTCTGTAATTGAACGAAACATTCTGCATCTGAGGAGAGCGCAGACATTGTTCAAACTTATTCCGTTCTCTCTCTCTCGTCTTGATTTAATGTCATGTAAACCTGATGTAAGACAGACTCTTAATTGATCTATTAGTTGTTGCCTGAGCCCGTGAGCCCGTTGCTCCCTGCCAGCAAACCGTGCCGTTATTGTTGGTTCCCCCAGGTATAGAACTACCGTGCTAATCCCATTGCGCATGCATCATTACCTTCAATAATGTTTGGCAGCTTTTCTCTACAGCCTTCGTTTTAATTAACTTTCCTTTAAATATTTAATACACGCCAAAGGTAGGCTATTTATGTAGCCTACTCGCAACACCTCTGGCATTTTTTCATTGCAGAATAAATTAACAGACGACGGAACTTACAACGTGATGCCTACACATTTCTGAATATACATTGTTTAATTGTACTTTACTATGTCAGTTTGTCACATTTTTGAATCACATTTTTGTCATGGGCGATTTAGCTGAAATGATAATAGGTCTATAGCTAAATCAAACGAGACCCAACATTGAGTTCATCATGGCTTCAATGAATTTTCAAGTCGGTACTTCTTTTTCATTAAAAATTAATACCAGGCTCTTAAATTCTTTTTCATGTTATTATTGACCATGTCCAGGTCCGATTTTCTTTTAATCAAAATAGAATTCAGAATACATTCTGTGAGATTATATTTAGGAAGATTTGCTGGAACGTAGGCCTGTTGGACAGATTGCTTAGAACTGTAGATCCTGGCGGATAATCTTAAACCATGGTTCGCTGACCTTCAGCAAAACCTGCCGACCGAAGTTACTGTGTGTGCGAACCACCTTCAGTGCTTTACGATATCAACCAGTTTCACTAACCTCTCTTGTTTTACATTTGCCGTGGGATAAAACCAGAGGCACTTCTGTTTTCTTGATAACCGATAAAAAACACATCTATTTGTATAGACACAGAAATTCTAAATATGTTTATAAAAAGTTAAGGCCTACTCTTCATAACTATTAAGCCATTGATTTGATGGGTATGCGTGTCAGCATCTTATCGGATTTATCCAGACCACACGACAGAAGCGCATGTCATTTACTTTGTTATTCTAATCATCATCGTTGTCACTGTGGGGTTATTGAATAGACCTAACACGGACGTAATGCTCTTATTACGTGCTTTAATCCTCGAGGTCGGATCAGAAAAAAATGTTTATCCTTTGGTGACTTAACTTTCTGGCTTCTACATTTTAGGCCAGTAGCAGGATATTTTTTTTTCTTTAATGACTTTAATGAATTATTATTTTTTTTTTAACTTTCAAGAATGGGCCTATCTTTTTGCTGACAAACCTGTTCAGCCCCGTTGACTATGACGGTATACATTCGTAAGTCAAAATGAATTGTATTAAGTCTAAAGGGTTGAACCGATCAATTTTGGACCGCGTGCTGTACATTGGTATATGTCATCCCCTCCCCTCCCCTCCCCATTTGCCCCGTTTTTAGTACAAGTAGGATAGTGGATGAGACGGTTGTGGCTTCTAGCGCCCCGAGGACAAAGCGCATTCATAACGTATTCTTTCCTTGTTGCGAGTCTGAACATTAACAAAGTGTTTGATGCCACTACCGATTAAATAACGACAAAGACGGAATAATGTCCCCTTTCTTCTGTGCCTTGTAGAGTTCATTCACGTCCTCGACTGAATTATGACCTTCCAGCAATGTCCTGGCTTTATACGCCGAGTCAAGAAGATGAACTTTGATCAAGTGCAGTGCTTCAAATGTTTTAATTGGTCCATTTGTAAGCAGAGAAATCATGACACAGAAACGACAGTCTTTGAAAAATGCATCCTTATAAAATAGTTTATAAATGGCAAACACTGAACACTGATAGGCCCATTCACGATGTTATTTTTGTATAGTTCTTTTTAGGCTTCCATTTTCAGCTTCTTGAGTTAGTAAGCAAATAAAACACTAACGACAAGGTTCACATTTGTCCTCCAGGAAACAAAACACAGGTAACCATTTAGCACGTGACCACAGGAAATCATCTACACAACAAAACATCGAGAAGACACATGGCACGAAATAAATAGTAAATGAATAATTAAGCAATAAATAGGTAAATAACATCACTAAACTACGATTGCCATTGCAGACATCAGAAATTACGCACAGTTTTTCATAACAGTTGCATTTCTTAAACGTTGCATAAAGTCAACACCATCGAAATAATATTTGTGCAAAATTATGGCTACCTCGGCTTTCACAGTTCCAGCTGAGCGCCCGATTCCACGCTCAAATCCCGAGTTTCAGCTGCCACGAGCTTTGTTCTTAATTTCAGGTCTCTAGTGCATAATTGAAGTTACAGAAACGTCCCAGTGTTTAATGGTTAGCGCCTCCGTCATCCTGAGGACAGAAATGCAGAATGACTGAACAAATACACACCGGGAAAGGCCCCGGGAATAGTACGTTGTGTCGCAAGAATTTTGCTCGGAATTTATTTGTTAAATGTATTTATAATTATACACACAGACACACACACACACACACACACACAAAGACAGATTTCAGCAGGCCTTTTTTGTTCAGTTGAGCAATAGGTTAAATATAAGCAATCCAGTTATACTGATCCATTTTGCCTAAATCTGTTCTATCAAACATATCTTGGTAATGTATTTAGGTGTTTGCCCTGCCATCAGTAATAATGCCCCTGAGTTTGTTGAATGGCTGAACAGTTATCCAATAAGCAGTAATCCAAGATCATTGGATTTATCAAGTCTTATTTCAGTGAAAACACAAATGAGATCTTGTGTTCTCTCTCTCTCTCTCTCTCTCTCTCTCTCTCTCTCTCTCTCTGTCTGTCTCTCTGTCTCTCTCTGTCTCTCTCTGTGTGTTTGTGTGTGTGTGCTCACCTGTTTCACCTCTTCATCACAGGTCTGAAAGCGGTTACCTTGGAATCCTGCTGTGTTTGACACGTGTCACTAAGCACAGGAGATTCTTGCTCAGACTTCCCTCCACAGCAGAACCCTACAAACCACACATGACACACTCCCAGTATACCCAGTACAGAGCCTTACAAACCACACATGACACACTCCCAGTACACCCAGTACAGAACCTTACAAACCACACATGACACTCTCCCAGTACACCCAGTACAGAACCTTACAAACCACACAGGATACAGTACCAGTAAATCCAGTGAAGAAAACCTACAAATCCACAGAAAACAGTACCCATATACCCAGTGCAGGACCTTACAAACCACACTGGATACATTCCCAGTACTCCCAGTACAGAACCTTACAAACCACACAGGATATATTTCCAGTTCTCCCAGTATAAACTCTTGCACACACCTGAGATGGCCAGCAATGACTGCATGGTCCACTTTGACTTGAATTTAGAAAATATATAAAACAAATCTTTAAAAAAACACAAAAAAACCCTCAACTATAAATAAAAAAATGTTTATGTGAATCAAATAACTGCTACATTATAGTGTTTTTACGTTAACATTTGAAACACTGCAAAAAAGGGGAAAAAAGTTAAATAAATATACACATCTTGTCTGTAATCTGCAGGTTGCAATAAAGCAAATTGTCATTCAAATGGCATTTTATGATGCACTGTTTGGAAATAAATACTTTGAGATGCTCTACCTTCCATGTTGGAATACTGGCATGAATCTGTCACAGCCTGGTAGGATGAGCAATAGACCTGTAGTTCTCTGTAGCCCCCCACGCTGTACACCTTACTCAACTCCTGCATCTCCTCTTCAAACAGGCTTTCTGTGTGCCCCAGGTCTGTGGGCTCCTGGAGGCCCTTGCTGTTCCTGCATTGTCCGCCACCCCCGACCGCCAGTGTCCGAGCTGCCTGCAGCTGGCAGTTCCTGGATCTGCCCCCAGTCCGTAACTCCGCCCCATGCTGGCTGCCGGGCACCGCCCCGGCGGCAGCGGCGGTCCGAGCCAGGGACCAGATCCGCGGCTTCTGCTCCGACCCCTGGAAGTGGGAGAGGGGGGTGGGGTTGACAGAGACAGGCGAAACGGGAAGCCGTGTCTGACGCTGCTCTGGGCCCAGGGGATCCATGCAGTCGGCCATGACAGACGGCCTGTATTTCAGGCCACAGGGGAAAGGGAGGAAGCTGGACGGGATGGGCAGGCTGGGGTCGCAGTCCTTCTTTACAGGGCTGGACGTGGGCAGGCGAGGCGGAGCGAGAGCTGATGCATCCTGCCCGTGTTTCTCGCACTCAGCATCTAGTTTGTCACAGTCCTCATCCTCAATGTCTTCCAGGTCACTGAGTTGCAGGTCCTCTTTGCCGTCTTTAGAATCTGCATGAGAATGGAGATATCTGCTCTCAGAGACAGTGGGAAAAATACTGGTCTCATTTAAATAAAAAAAAAAAACTGACAGATAAACAAACAAACAACTGTACCTCATAGAAGGTTAGCACGTTCTTGGAACTTACTAAGCTAACTTCAGGTGTTGTTATTCTTGCTAAACTAAATTCAGGTGTCACTGACATTTAAGAACATATAAAGCTGGTAATAACAGAAAGCAGAAACCTTTGATGACGCATTCCTGGCTGATCTTATCCAGGTTTTCCTTCTTCTCATCTCCAGCCTTGTTCTTGGGTGACCAGGTCATCTTGTTCTCCTTCTTCAGCCTCCTCCTGGCGTTGGCGAACCAGGTGGACACTTGAGTGAGGGTCATTTTGGTGATGATGGCCAGCATGATCTTCTCGCCCTTGGTGGGGTACGGATTTTTCCGGTGCTCGTAAAGCCATGTTTTGAGAGTGCTTGTAGTCTCCCGAGTGGCGTTCTTCCTCCTGGCTGTGCTGTTAAAGTCTACAGTTCCATACCTGGAGAAATATGTGATTTTTTGGCTTATACACTTTTATACATTAATAAAATAAACATAAGGGTCGCAAATATCCATGGTAATAGTGGCTAATACCTACCTTTCCTAATTATGGAAAGTTATTGTGAAAACCCATGGCTAAATTAACTTGTCCTATTGTCACACAAAACTTTTTTGTAAGTCTTGTCTTGGAGAATATAGTGTCCTTCTAGTAATGTGTTACTGATACCGGCCCAGTGAGTGGTTATATAGATATGTGTTACTGTACCTCTTACCTGTCGTACTGATTCTGGCCCAGTGAGTGGTCATAAGGATAGTAAGTAGCGTGCTGTGCTAACCCGCTGTGCACGTTCCCTGTGCCTTCTTTAGTATCATACTGTGGCGTCTGCAAAGCAATATATACAGAAAACATAAGTCAAAATAAGTAAAGCATATATTCTATGGCTATATATATATATATTCTAGCTATTGAACTATAATTTAAAAGCTAATTTCTGTTATGTTTATTGGAAGGCATTTTCTGTAATGTGCATAAATGATATTTTATGGCCTAATTATTTTCTACGTATTTTTTTCTGTGTTATTTACGTTGCAAAATCCTTACAATGCAGTAAAACCGCATCATCTCATTGCTTTTATGAACAAAATAGTGATATGAAGAGAACATCCTAATCGAGCCGTTTTCGCTTATTCAGAGTTACTTCAGTCCTCGTCTGGTTGGTGTTATAAACAACGAAAAGTAATCGATAGCGCTTTGAGACGGTCAGAAGTCGATCGATTAACCCCTTTTTACCAGATTAAAATGCACCACATACCAACGTTGAGTATATTGCGGACGGGTCGGTGCTGTACTGGAAGTAATTGGCGTAATTTTGACTGGCTGCGGCCGCCGCTGCGTACGGAGAGCTGTACATCCCGAGCGCCGCGTTGAGCTCCGTTCGCGTACTCGCCAACAGCCGATTCTCGTATGCGGGGCAGCAGAATGAGGTAGCAGTCTGGGACGCGTTAGAACCGCCAGAAACCGACCTGGAAATCGAATTGCAGCAAGTCGTAGTGGGGTTTGGCGACACGAAAAACTGCATGAAGAAAATTATGGAAGGACATGTTATTTGTGTTTGCTATAGACACGTTTTATCTTTACTCGTTCTCTGTTTTGGTGAAATTTAAAGTACGAAGGTAAGATGTAGATTTTTTTTCCAGAAAATTGTGCATTCTACCTAAAACGTTATACTCCATAACGTAAGATTGATAATTGTAATAACTGTAAATGTAGAGGCGTGTTAAAATATGCTCTTAAAATATGCTGTTCCTTTTAATATTGTTCATGTTTCAAAAAGCAGGTGGATATAACATTTCATGCAGCTGAAAAGTGATCCAAAAACTTCTTGCCATGTTTTAGAATGTTGTAAAGAAGTTTGGTGCTCTCTGTCTTTTTACTTTGTTGTGCTTAACTAAATGTATAATAAAATAGGCTTTTATTAACTATACAAAAAGTTACGTTAAAGTTTATAGATGTTAACGTGTAAACGGTTAAAACTTAAAACGGCTCGACCAATTTGCGCACACTATACAGTATCAGTAAAGGGAGGAGCCGTGGCTCTATGCAATTACACCTTAAAGGTAATGTACACATGTTTTAGTCACCCCACAACAGCACGTGAGTTCATTCATAATTCAAATTGCGCATTACTCTAAATGTTGACAGACAATATATACTGTCCAGTTTGACGTCAATAAGAAAGCTGCATAAAATTTTGAACTACCTACAAATTACGATGAAAGTGGAAAATTGGACGTAAGCACTGACACGGAGCTTTGATGAAAGACAAACAAACAAACACGTTAATATGTTTTGCTTACCTGAGAAGTTGCACTGTAAGGGTATCCAAACCGAGAGAAAGCCATAACTGCTTCTTTAGTTACCATCAGCAATATTCTTCTCCGCTGATCGATTGAAACCAAATCTAGTTCAAATCCACTGTCTTACACACATTTCCACGTTCGGCCTTTCGCTCAATAATAGATGACTGCATTTAAGAGGGAGAGCTCTGGCTGTTTACACCTGCTCTTAGATTTATATATACGTGTAATCCCCCTAAGGAAATAGGAATTCGGAGTAAATCCTAATCAAGTATAAAATTATTGTTGGTGGTGCTGAAGAAAAGCTTAAAGGATAACGTAAGACTTGCAAGATATGGAGTTCTGCTTGTGCCATTATTTGTGCCTCTATAGTACTTTAGCATTCACTCATGCACGGGTATCAGTGTGACGTCATTGCAATCCCGGAACGCCAGGTCTGCTAGGGTAGAATAATGTCTTTGCCAATCACATCCACCGCGCGCTTTTCTTGAAATGTGTTTTGGGCAACCCTGTCATCTCGTTTTTGTGCAAGAAGGTGTTTAAAAGCTGTAAAAGAAGCAAAAGGAATCACTCTGTGTGTGGGGTCGATCTACGTGAGAAACATGAAATGAAACTTGCTTTAGGTCTGCTTATCAAAGGATAATACACACAGATTTACTGTAATCTCTGCATGTTGAATTTTTAACAATGTATCACGTTCCATTTGAGCAGTACAAAATTGTTCGTTGATGTCTTTTTCTATCATGTCTTTAAGATAACCCTTTTTTGCTGGAATTCTTTTTATTGTCATTTATATTATACAGTCTATACACAGACAATGAACTTTTTAGGCTGTTTTATTTGCTTTCGTTTATTTGCGCATATACATATATAAAACTAGGATATTTTGCTTATATATATAAGTAAAATATCCTGTTTATATATATATAAACAGAATATTTATAATATATATATATATATATATATATATATAACCTAGGATATT
>JAOXYF010000020.1:11117794-11137540 GCA_028565775.1 Sternarchorhynchus goeldii | reverse complement strand
AGAGAGAGATATATAGAGAGAGATATATAGAGAGAGAGAGAGAGAGAAAGAGAGAGAGAGAGACAGTGAAAGAGAGAAAGAGAGAGAGAGAAAAAGAGAGAGAGAAAGAGAGAGAGAGAGAGAGAGAAAGAGAGAGAGAGAAAGAGAGAGAGAGAAAAAGAGAGAGAGAGAGAAAGAGAGAGAGAGAAAGAGAGAGAGAGAAAGAGAGAGAGAGAGAGACAGTGAAAGAGAAAGGACAGTTGTGATTCTCCAGTTCTGGGATGCAGGCTGAGAGTCTGTCGCTTTATTGTGGTTGGGTTTTTGAGAATAACCTGCACAAACATCTTGCTCAGTTCTGGGCTGCAGTTTTGTTTGTTTGTCTTGCTGCATGTTCTGAAGTGGAGGTCTTCACTCCCACGAGAAACAAGAGTCTCCCTACCAGACAGCCACTGTTTCAGTACACACAACTAAATACGCATAACTTATCACTGGTTAGAGGGAAGAGGGCTTGTACTGCTGAGTGTACTTTAAGGACTTTTTTTTTTTTGATGTGCAGATGTCTAGATGAAATGATGAGAAAGAAGATAACCTAGTCTAATGCTGCTGCTTTTGTGGAAACCCAATGGAATACACTGATATTAGAGGTAACGTTTAATACAAATAACTACCACCGGTCTCTTTTGTTTGTGTGTGTGCATGCACATGTGCATGTGTGTGTATGTGTTGCATGTGCACATGTGTGTGTACTTGTGTGTGTGAGTGTGTGTGTGTTCTCACCATCAGAGAGTGCCTGGCGGTATGCAGGGCATGGGGTCGAGTTTGTTTGCCCACCCGGTGATGGGTTACCGCGGTGACTGCAAGGTCACCATGACGACTGATCAGCCCCATCATTGGACTGTTTATGCAGAGGGGTCATGACACAGAGGATCACTCTGTCATATGACCAACACACACACACACACACACAAACATACCTATCAGACTTTATTCTTTTTAAACCTCTTTCTACCCAGATACACATTGTTTGTATACATTCACATGTTTAGAAGACTTTTGTCTTTGTGATATAAAACAACAGGCAAGCAACTCCGAATCAAACGCGGCATGGTGTCCTCACCTCAAGTGAAAGTTTACTTAATTGGCACTGTAATCCTCCCTTCTTCAGAAACATGGGGCTACCAAAAAATCCCTGCCCTCATTAAAAAGTACAACCTTGCTTGTGAGCGTGCTCTCACAGAATTGATTAGAGAGCTAACGCATGGTGTGATGTTCAATTCTTTCATTGTTCTGTGCCGAGGTTCGATGAGACAGGTCCTTTCACAACGCATTCCAATTACGACATTGCAGATCAAGCAAGGTGCAAGATTAACTAGAGAAGCCTCGCTAACACAAAGAGAATTTCTAACTTAACAAGGTGTCATTCCTCCCGGATAGAAGAGCTCCACCATCAACTCAGCTACCTTCTCTCCACGAATAATTATGTTGATCAAATTTGAATATAAATATATGCATACAGACTTCTAAGAACTTCTGGATTTAATTTTAAATATGTTTTTATTCCTTTCTTAGGCTAAGAACCATTTTTCCTCCAATATGTTTTATTATAAAGTATATATTTGAGCATTTTACTATCAGTGTCAGAAATAGAATATTTCTGAAGTTTTATAGACAGTATATTGAAGTTTTAAAGTTTAAGCCCAAGATAGAAATAGAGTGTTCACTTTGATCAAAGGCTTCAGTGGTGAAGGGCCTTTGAGATTAACCACCGAATGCTTAGTGAAGCCTGAGTAGACTGGTGTGGATCTAGAGCTGGAAATGTCATCTCATTCATCAGTTTAACTACTGACCTGTCATTAGCCGATAAAGGAGAGACATATTTGCTTTGCTGTAGGACAGCATAAAATAATGAGACCATGAGTGTTAATCTGCATGGCTACACTGTCAAATAAAAATATAAAGTTATTATAACAAGCTATTGATAAATAAAACAATGGTGAACACACTCAAGGGACCATATTGAAAAATGTACTCCTACACGTGTGTGTGTGTGTGTGTGTGTGTGTGCGTGCGTGCGTGCGTGCGCGCGCGCGCGTGTGTGTGTGTGTGTGCGTGTGTGTGTAAAAGCATGCAGAAGAGGGTTTGACTTTTTTTTAAAACTGTATCAGAGTGGGTGTGATTTGGTACCTTAAACTCAGTTTATTTATTAGCTCATGCTAGTTTTTACTTTTGTTGTTCATTCAGACAGTTTAATCCCTGAAGCATTTTAATTGCTGACTAAACACAAACACACACACACACACATACACACACACACACACACACATTACGCAGTCAGCGAGAGAGGTTTTGTTAATCTTCTCCCTTTTTTATATTGAGAGGTGGCTCATGAACAATTTAGACCATCCCGCACTAATGGAGATTTACAGGGCCCAGTCGGACATCTTTTATACATCACTAAGGCCAATTATCCATTTAACTCAGAGATGCCTCAATGCCACATTTGCTCTGCCCACTCATAATCCGTGCATTACTCCTCCTTATCACTAGAGGGCAGCGCTGGCATGCTGAGCCCCTTGGGGGGTGCCCGTTCAAGACCCTAGCCACCCTCCCTCCTCACCCGCCTGTACCCCAAAACCCCCTCCCCACCCCTGCGCCAGGCGTGACTGCACTGGCAGCAGTGCACAGCTGGCAGCGTCACAGGCTAATGCTGCGCGCTAATGCGTCGATAGGGGTAACGGCTCTGGTCAGCATGCCTGCTCCCAAACAAGGATTAGAGAGAAAAGAAAGGAGGGAGGCAAATATGCTAGAGAAGTCTTGCACACTGGGCCCTTCCCTCTGTTAAACAGGACGTTTTTCGTCTAAAAATGAAACATGCCCCAGTAAGCAAATAGTGGATCATAATCTACATTGTATGCATTGTGATGCATTGTATGCATACAGGACTTAACTGATGGAATTATTCAGCTGATAGTTATTAAACAAAGCACATAGAGTCTAAGCAGAGCATTGGAATAAGTGGGCAGTGTTTGGAAATACTGCTGTAGGAGAATTAGCATGAAAAAGTCCCCCTATGTTCTTACATAAAAAAACTAATATTTAGTCACTTATTCTAACTTATGTAACCTATTTTGATAACTTTTTTTTTTTTCCTCAATTTTTTGATGTATATTTATTAGTTTATATATTTAGTATGGGCGTACGCAAGTACTTTCTTGTTTTGAGAATGGGGATAAGCCATGACAGTAGACAGCATGACACTGGCTGGCCTCTGCATGAGCTTTGAGTCCAGACATGGGTTTGTCATGGTCCTTTGCACAGAACGCTTGTAGCCCTTGCCAGACTTGGCCAGTGAAAGTCTCTCTCATCCTCTCTCATGCTCAAAGCCAAAACCTTCCCATCCAGCTGAAGCTCTTCCCATTCCGAGGGTCCGGCCGGCTCATTTCCCATTCCGAGGGTCCATCCCTCTCGTTATTGGCCGGCCCCTCTGCCAGCCTCTGCCGGTTCCCTACGAGTCCCTCCGTATGCTGGGAGACGTATCCCTGGTTTCGGTTCAGCCTGAATCCAGCGACGGCGGCCCAGCCTTTGAGGGCACCCTGAAGCACGCCTCCCTGGCCTGGCAAGGGGCTCAGATGCTGCATTCCTGCAGTCCGAAAGTATCATACAGCCCCAGGGTTTCATATTCATAGCCCATAGTGCTGTGACCACGGCTGAGCCATCAGTAGGCCTCATTACCCCTGTGCCCAGAGGAACAGATGCGTGCCAGCTCTTGTCCAGATGGGTTCAAGCCAAGCTGGCCCCTTCAACAGAGCCCTGAAATCATAGAGGTCTCTTTCTTTATTGCCGGCAATTGACTGCCAAGCAGTTGTCGAGAAGGAACAGAGTTGTTGGCTGTTACAAGGGCCACGCTGATGATATTGGGAAGGTCTTCTATTTTAAGAGAAAGTGAGCTTAAAACTGTGAGTTTGAGAGAGGTGTATTCACTGCACGTTGAGACAGACAGAATTTTAAAGTGCTAGAATCATCCAAATTTTGAATGTTGCAACCACTTGGCAGTAGAGGGTTGATTATTTCCTGGGCCCCTATGAATAAATGAATCCCTGCATTTCAATCAAGGAGTCAGGCTAAGATTCTCCCAGCTTTACCTTCCAGTGACAGCAAGTATTTGTAGCACAGAAGGCCTCCTTTGCCCCATACCTGCACACTACTCACCACAACAACCCGATGAAGCTCATTTTCACACGTCCCTCAGAGTTTTGGCCAGATCAAATCTAGCAGAGGATCTGCATTGTGGCTCTGGCAAAACCATATTATTGTCCATGTGTGTGTAGCTTGGCGGGCCAAACAGGAATGTTGTGGGAAAAGCCTGCTCTCAGCTGCCAGTTCAAACTTAGGCCGAGCCTGATGCAGGCGTTTGGGGTTTTTGGGGCACCTCGCCCCGGGCCCTCCCTGTGGTAGAGGCAGTAGCTAAAAAGGACTGTCCAAACGGGGCAATTAATGTGAGAACCATGGGCATCATGTAGCCACAAAGAGGTGAAAGAAAACCTCCTGTCTGTCACTCAATCTGCAACAGACCCTTGGAGAGCCTGTTAGTGGCCCCGTCTAGCCGCGAGCTGACCGTAGCTGGCGTTCTGGACAAGCCGAGAGCTTCGAATTCACGAGGTCCATGAAAGGGAGGCGGCGATCCCTGAGCCCGAGACAAGCCTCTTTCACAGTCCCAGTGATGTCATTTTACAGCCTGCTTTAGCTTTTGATCCTGGACTCTTTTTAAAGCCGCTGTGATCTCGGCGGTATTGTCAACGCTTAACCTTCGAGTTTGTCCTAATGCGTTTTATTATTTTGCTGGGGCCTCTAAAGTATTTTCACTTTGGCCTCTGAAAAGCAAAATGATGAAGAAGGGTGGTAAAATGAGGGATTAGCTGGTGATGGGACATATGTGGGTAAAATCTGGAGCCTGTAAAAGAGCCCAATCAGTCAGGCACTTTGTTCACATGAGGTCTTAAACAATGGGGAGTTATGGAAGTGATCTGAAGCGTCCAGATGTCACTGCGACACCTGCAGACCAGTTCCACTTTGCCTGTTAACATATGGGCCATATCAGTCCTAATCCATCCAGTACTCTTCTAGCCTGAATGCACACATGCACAAATGTTGGAGCAGACCTTTTGGTTTGGTGGGGGCGGTCTATGATGTCCGTCTATTCGTTCAGGCGAACTTTTTGGTAACATGAAATTTCATAAAAGAAACAAATTAGCAAAGGACTGACAATGGGCCTGGGATTGGGGGAACTGATGTATAGACACGCTAGGGTAATGTGCATGTGCTTGTACGTAATCCATTCCCTGTCTGTTTTGGGGCCTCCGTCCACACCTGTGTGGTTGGCCCACTCTGCTCCTGGATCAGGGCATCGAGACACAGCTGGATCCCAGGCTCGCCAAGCTTTCAGATCTGAGTCTAAGAGAACGAGATCGCGTTACACCAGGGCTAATCCACCTAAAGTCTTTAGTGTTGCGCTCTTAACGTACTGGATATTGGTCCATCCATAAGTGATTTTAATTGGCTGTCTCATATGACACGCAGGCAGAGCCACGTGCCTTTTGCCTAATGCTTTTCTCCTCAGAACCTTGTCTTTCTGTTGCTCTGCATATCCACCTGGTCTGGTGCTAGAGAACAGTAAGAACTTTGCAGCATGTGGGTGTTAGTGAGTGATTGTGGGTTCAGGCTACTAATTGAAGCTTGTTGTTGTAAGTCACTGTCTGGGGTTTTCTATTTGTCCGTGTCATGTTGTCTGGCTTGGGGAGTGGTGTGGACATTGTGCACAGACACTCTCCAGACTTCCTGCAATCGAGTCCCGGTCTGTGTGAATGCCACTCCATATTGTAATGGTCTCTTCCCCGATTACTTTGGATGTCTGCAGTGCCAGTCGCTGCTGGTGCCCACTGCCCAGTTTAGTCCAGCACCCAGGGCTTTGTGTGGTTGTGTGCCTGCAATTGCAATTGGGAGCAGGACTTACAATGGAATATTATACACAGTAAAATATCAATGCCTTTGCTAAGAAAGCTTTTGGTGCATTTTTTTTTACTTCCTTTATTCAGTCCTGGCAGGTATTGAGTTACTGAGGGATGGAAAACTGGCACTTCTACTTGTATCTTTCCCTGCTACTTTTCCTTTAGTAACCCGTTTCTTCTCATTTTGCACAAAAGCTGACAAGGAAAAAAACATTTTAAAAAGAGCAGAAACCAAAATGTAAGCTGACACAAATCTGGGGCAGTCTATTCCTGTTTGAATCCAGTAAAATACCATCGACATTAAAAATGCAGATTTTGTTGTTCCCTGAACAAGCTTTTCCTACAATAAGCGTCCTTGGAGTATTCTTAGTACGCGCTTGCGCGTGATGACTGCGCCGCGAGTTTAACCACTCATTGCCGCATGGGGGCTCATTAACAAAGCGATCGTCTGAAAGAGAAGTTAGTGTGTGGTGTGAGGTTTGGGAGGAGAAGCTGGGGAAAGATTAGGCTGTGTGCTCTGTTGAGGATGATGCCTCTGGATCTCAGGAAGGGAACGCCTCGTTTGCTCTCCCCAGGGCAAGGACTCTTAATTTAGCCTCTCCTCCCCCTGAGTCCCCCTGAGTCAACCTTTGGCCCTGGAGGCCCCTCCGAAACCCCAGCTAGCTCTGACTGCTTTATAGCCTCATCATTACGGTGATCATTCACTAAGTCAACTGCTAACGAGACTCTGCGAGAAACTGATGGAGAGAGATTTAAGTAGTACGCAAGAAGACAGTGGAGCATAGGCCCTGCTCACTGGCTCCCTCCCAAGTAACAACATAGAATCTCAGAATTCCAATAAAGTGGACTGATATGTTATCTGACAGACTGCGAGGTTTGATTATGTTCTTGACGTTTTTTTTTTTTTTGGCTGGTTAACACTGGTGTAGTCCTGCTAAATACAGGCAAAAACTCAGTACAGACTTTTAACGTTAGTGCAAAAGCAACAACAAAAAAAAAAACCCCCAAAAAACAAAAAAAAAAAAACATATGTTTTTGCTGAACTGTGTCAGTGCCTTGAAGAAAAATGGCGCACAGCTGAATAAAGAACAATTGCATGGATGGAAGTAGTTTGGGATGAAAGTTTATGGAGCAGCTGTTTGAACAGCAGAGATAGAACAGCATGCGCGAGGCACTCCTCTGACTTCCTCTATGATTTCTGAGGATGCCAGTGTCTCTGTTTCAAAGGGAATACTCAAATGGTAATATCAACTTACATCAAGACAAAGCTGTGAAATGACTTTTATTTGCATTGTGTCACTTTCGTCTGCATTTGTGATGTTTTGATCTCACCTAATATAAAGAACGTAAAAAACAAGGGAATATGTGTCACTGGGTCAATAATGACAGAACAGGCAGTTGACACTCATTAGGTCTTCTGGGGAAAGGGATGTCATTAAGATGTGAAGCTTCGTCCATTTAATGTCAATTTTTCTCTTTCTAGGCAAATTACAGACAGAGTCACTTCAGAATGTTCCATGGAACTCATATTCCCCAAGTGACAATATCATGGCAAGATCACAAGCTCACAGATGTTATTTGCAATCCAGTCTCCTGCAACACTCTGGCTAGCAGTTAGCATGTTTAGCATAGGAGTAGTTAGTGTAGGAAAGCTTTATATTTCTCCATCTCCTGCTTCATCAAAACTTTGTCTCATAGGTGTTGATGCACTTCCTCGATTTCAAGCTTTTGCATGAATCATTCTGAATCTTCGTAAAGTTTTTACGAAGTGTCATACCTTTCTGCAATACCCCTTCTCTATTCCCTCCACGGTGTAACCTCCTCTCTGTCTTTGCCATATGCCACTATCTATTTCTCCTTCTTTCTCTACTAGACTGTCCCTGTCAGTTGTCATTATATCACTCATCCTGGACTCAGTCGGTGGTGAGCCAGTCTTGTTCAGGAAAGCCGCACCCTTATTTCTACAGGAACAGTGGCAGCTTTTCCGTTCTTATTAGAGAGAATGGCCTTCTACAAAGTTGTGCTGGGCCGGCCGGGAGCCTGAGCACGTCGCCTTGTGCTCCTGCATGGTGTGGAGTTCGGAGTGCTTAGCAAGGGCTGGGAAGACAGACGGAATAAATAAGGGGGACCTTTCTTGAAAGCTCTCACTTCATGTCAATGCTGTGTTAGTTCAGTGGCTCCTCTGCCTGGCCACACGGGGTGGTGGTGGTGCGTGTCGAGGTTCCGTCATTGTTCCTGGCCCTCCTGGGGATGCCTAGCGCCGTCACCCCTGCTGTCGCTGCCCTGAGTGTAGTGGGGGGGTGTGGGTGGTGGTGGTGGTGGTGGTGGTGTGGAGGGGACACAGCACCCCGACGATCTGTCAAACAGGGTGTTTTAATAAAGGAGGAAAAAGAGGGAGGAGAGAAGCGAAGAGGCATGAGAAGAGATAGTGTGAGAGAAGGAGAGAAAGAGGGGGAGAGAGAGAGAGAGAGAGAACAGGAACAAGATGGAAAGAGCCCGGACTGGTGACAGAGAGAGAGAAGGATGGTGATGTAGATGAGAGTTGACAGTTCTCTCCGGGTTGGTGTGATTAATTGGGATCAGGTCAGCTCTCCTGTGTCTGGACAGTAATCGTATGCAGTCTCATATGGCTATTTACATAGTCTCCCTCTGCACCTTACACTAGAGAGAATGAAGCCCTGTAAAACACACACACACACACACACACACACACACACACACACTATTCACTACCACAAATGTCACTTTCAGACTTCATCATTACTTTATTTAGATTACTGTTGTGAATAATAAAAATATAACCAGAAGACTCTCTGACTACATTTTCCATGTTTAATTTGTAATCTGTGTCGTTACTGCATTTTTATTTTGGGGTGTATTTGGATAGTGATCTTAAATAATACATCTATTTTTTTTTTCTTTACCCACAGCTTTCTTTGTAGAAGGTGCCTGTGGTGTAAGATAGCTCTTGCAAGTGTTGGGTCTTAGAAGGTGGTTGTCACAGCTACACTAACTTTACATTTCACAAACTCTGTCTCAAAGCAAAAGCCCTTTCGGAAGACAGGATAGGTACCTAGACAATGGAGGTGCGGGTTCAGAGGAAACACACAGAACGGTGAATAATTTATAATATGGAGAGTCTAAAGGAAATGCACGCAGAGCAGGAGTGTAAGCAGGAGATGTAGGAACTGGTGACATATCAAGCAACAATAAAGATATAGCGAGTGTAGAAGGGAGAAAGTCTGCTGTGAGCAGTGGAGCCCTGACTCTTCCCTGCCAGTGTCGAGAAGCACGGCCACTTTTGAAAGCCGCCCCTTCTGTGACTTGTTTACCAGACGCTCTTCAGCCTCAACCGCGAGAAGCTGTGCTTTGCTTGGTTGCGAAACGCCATCTTTTATTACTGGTCGCATTGTGCAGGGGGTTGGACTCCACTGGAGTGCTTCAGCTGAATATTTTGCCTGGGTTAATTATAAGGAAGTAAACACAGGCCCACTACTAATACACCACCAGCAGGATTTGTGTTGTTTTGTAGTTGTTGTTTTTCGGAGGGTTTGTTTGTTTGTTTGTTTGTTTGTTTTGCTGGCCAGGTGTACTTTGCACAACTTGTTCTACCCGTACAATGTCTGTATGCCAGTGGTTCCAGACACATAACGATGTTGTTAGTGTAGCGCAGGCAGGGACTGGGTACACGGATGAATTTTTGTCATTCTGAACGGTGTCTAGGTGCTGCCTACATGTATCTGTTCGACACTGCTCTCCGGTTCAGGATCCATCACTCGGTCACACGTAGTGGCGTTTAATACATTTGCAGGAGCAGACGTGCTGCCGCGGAGACGTCCGTCCCCGTCTGAGTCCCCCGTCTGAGTGTGGCCTCAGTGTCCGTGTGACGCGCAGCTATCCCACCTCGTCCAGCAGGGATGGTTCCGCACAAGTCTATCCGAGGAGCCTGCGTTTGTGCGGCCAGTGAGGTCTGAACAGGTGAGGCTCCTGCCTGTCTGACTTCTGGACCCAGCAGAGCAGAGGCGGCAGACGGGTGCCCAGACGCCCCGCGAGTCCCTGACCTGCCAGTCCGCCTCTGTTACTGGGGGAGACGGCTGTGACACTTGGGGGAGGGGGAGGGGGGGGGCTGTAAGAAAGAAACTGTCCGCGCGGAAATCCGTCACTTCCTTGCCACTTTCATCTCCCGCGCACTTCAAAACGTGACATGTGTCATGACTAAGAAGCTTAGAGGCTCTGTGGTTCCCTTCCATCTGAAGCTTTGATGGTGATTTCGCCCAAGGCGTTTGTCACACATAACTTACTCTTATAACAATGAGGACTGGTGCGCTGTTGAACAGGGAGAAGGAGAGTGTGTAAGTATGCAGATATTGTAAAATCCTTACAATCACCACAGGAGCAGGAATCAAAGCCGAAGGCGAATCAGGGGGAAATGTGTATCACAGGCTTGTCATTTTTCTTCTTGTTCGCCTAGTGACTCTGGTGACTGCCTCTGGTCCTACAAATTTCAGCTGCGTTTAGGGTGTGAAGATGAGATCGGGACACTGGAGCAGCACAGATTTGCTGCACCTCCAGGACTGGGCATCTGCAAGACTGGGTGACCGATTATTATCATTTCAACCGGACCCAGTTTGATAGAGATCCTCATAGCTAGTGCCAACATCTCAAACTCAATGCAGAGGGTTACAAATTATGGCTGTGAAGGAGCTAAATATGGAACACAGGAATGCTGGGGAGGTCCAGAGATGACTGCACTAAGGATGTGTTCAGTTCCTTACCACAAATATGTGTGCAACCAATTATCACTGCTGAGCTGTGTGGTGTCTGCCAAGCCATCTCCCTCTCACGCTCTCAACGGGACATTGTGAATGCAGGACACATAATTAACAAAGTGTTTTTTGTTTTGTTTTGTTTTTTCGCATGAGTCATTATTGTGTTGTTACTGCTGCTTTTGATGCATTGCACTGTGGACAATCTGAACACAGCATACGTTCTGGATCGAGAAGAATACCATGCATATCATTTCGAATTCCTTTTTTATCATGTCAAACAGTCTAAATGCAAACAGAACGCAGAAAGGAATGTGTTGAAATACCTTTAACAATTGCAGATCCAAGATAGCAAGAAGGCAAATCTGACTTAGAAAAATGGTCTTATTGTTCAGTGATTAAAATATAATGAAATTACAGCAGATCCAGAATACAGATCCAGAAACTGCTTTTCTTGTTTTATTACAGTGTTTCAGTCCTTCATTCCTGCGGCAGAATGTCCACACAATACAATGACTTTATTTGCTCTGTGATCATTTGGTCAGGACCTTTAGCACAGGGGCAAATTGCTGAGCAGCACTGTACACAACCTCTGCAATAGAAAAGCCACAGCAAGCAATGCAATCACAATGTTGGCTAACTCTTTCCCTCTGTGTGTGTGTGTGTGTGTGTGTAGTGTGTGTAGGGGTGTGACTTGGACCTCATTCACCACCACATATAATCACAGAAAGGTTCTGCCTATTTCCCACCCGGCTTATTTTGGCTCTGCCTACGAAAATCAACGTAAATAAACTATAATAAATAATAACATTTCATGTATATGTCAGTGGGGACAGCATCCCACATTATTTCTGTGAAATACAAGAAAGAAAACATGCCGTCTCATGCCCATGATACTCTCAACAAACAAACAAACAAACAACCAAACAAAAACATGCAATCAACTTTATTGAAAGTCCACAGGAAATCTGGAACTCCCTCCATACCCCGCCCACAGGTCTGTGACACAAGCTCCGCCCACAGGTCTGTGATGTCGCTCTGCTTTGAGAAAATGGAAGGATGACAGTTCTATCAGTCAAACACACATGCAGTAATCGCAGAGAGAGATGGCGAGAGAGATGGAGAGAGACAAAAAAGGGAGAAATACAACATAGCAGTCTGCAGCAGCGTGCATGGCAGAAGTTCTCGGATTCCTGTGGACTCAGTAGCGGCACAGCTTCTCTGCAGAGAGCCGGGCTCTAGTGAGTGTAAAAGATCCATGACAGATGTTTCCACACCTCAGAGACGTCCACGCTGCATTTACAGATTTCACTCAGCACATACACCAGGAAGGCCCAGGCCTCAGAGCTTGAGTCGTACCATTACAAATCGCATGGCCAACCTGGGACCAGCTGTTTTCTCCCTCAATAACTGTGGTTAAGTTTGGGACCAAGAAACTGGTCTCAGATCAGACACCTCTCCTCACTATTCTGGAGCTGCTGTGAGCAGGGGCGACGGACATTCCTCACTGTTTGTGACAGGGGTTAATGTTTGCATGTTATGTGGTACTTGTACATATTTCTACGGTGAATGTCAGGTGTACATATTTATAAGGAGTGCGATCAGTGTATATATTTATAGGAAATGTGTTGGCTGCACATATTTATGAGGTGTATATTCAGTATTCATATTTGTTTGTCAAGTGCATATATTACTAGCCCGTAGAACTGTAGTGTATATTATTAGGAGTCTAGAGAATCAATTTAACTAATTTAACTAAACATGCAGTACTATGTGAGACCACTGGCTGAAATAAAGGTTTGTCAATAAGAAGCAACAGTGTTTAAACTATAAGATCCTTAAAGTATAAGATCCTGGTAGGGTAACGACCTTCACATGGGTGTCATAAGGCATGAAGTGTTGGTGTCTTCAAGCATGTGGTAAAAAATAATGGAAATAATGGTCTATTAGGATATTAGAGTGAAAATCCCTTTGTTCTGATATAGACTGAGGAGCACTTGGCTGCTTACCTTACACCTGCTCTATTACCACTTGGGTTCAAAGTGATTAAGGACCATGGGGTAACGAAACGGTTCTGAAGGAAGGGTGTGTTGCCATTCCTATGAACGAGCCAGACAGATTCTCACCTTTTCGGTTTTCCGCGCTGATCTCGGGATTCCTTTTGAAGGCGGCCTGTTGTCTCTTCTGACTGGGCTTTTGTTGGGGATGAAACAGATTATGTATGGCGAGCGTGGACCGTGTGTACACGCGAGGGATAACACGCCTTCAACACGCCTTCAACACGCCTTCGTACGACACTCCAGACAGCGCTGGCCTACGGATTATTCTCTCTACACATCTTGTGATTTTGTCCGAGCTGCTCGGCATTGGTTTTACAGAAGTGTGTCAGGATTAAAGTTTCATTCTTCACAAACATGTTGTGTCCTCATAGGTTTCAGACAAGCACTTCAAACGATTTTTTATTTGTTTTATATAGATACTATTGTTTGATCTAAAAGGATTTATAGTTTGTTCAAAGTGTTTGATGTGTTATTCCCAAGACATTATTACAGCGATCAATAATGAAGAAGCAAATTTAAAAATGAAAAAAAAAAACCACACAAAAAAAACATTTCATGAAAACAAAATGAAATGGTTGGATGTAGGATACACTCATAAAGTTAATGATCACTGTAGTCCAACTTCTGAAATTCAGACTTTGTGCAGGACTGTATATTACAGGATATATTTCAGGTTCTCATGCTAAGATTGGCATCATGGATTAAGAAAAACATGTCCATTGGTCCCATCGTGCATAAATTGAGAGGAAAAAAAACAGACACACGTGTAACATCTTTGCAGAGCGTCTCTAACACTCTCACTCACTCAGATCTTCAGACGGAACTGAGGCCCTGTGTCCCTGCCTCCTCCTCTCTCACATGGGTTTGGAGTGTGTGTGTGTGTGTGTGTGTGTGTGTGTGTGTGTGTGTGTGTATGTACACGTGTGTGTGTGTGTGCATGTAGTGCTGGAGACAGGCGGCAGTTTCAGAACTCCATCTGCTCCCTGCCTGTCTCTCATCCGGGAATACTTGCCCGGAATTTTAACAGATTCCGTCTCTCTCCCTCTCTCTCTCTCTCTCTTTTTCTCTCTATCTCTTGCTCTCACTCTCTCTCTCTCCCCCTCAGTTCAGATGTGAACTTAATTCAGAACTATGCGTGCTGTATATCCATGTGCCAGTGCAGGGGCTCTGAAACTGTCTGAGCTCACGTTTCTGCATGCAGCTCCACTTCTGTGTTTTTTTTTCCCCCCAGAAATATCAGATATCAAATATCAGTTTCCTTGTAACATAGCTGGATTTTTGTGTGTGTCAATACTAATTTTGAGGATGTTGTTGGCTAATGACGTATTAAAGGCATTGAGAAGTGTTGCGTTGTGTGAAATCAGACATGCACTTCTGACAGAATCAAAGAATGTGTCAGATAATGAGAAACCAGAATAAGCAGCGTGTGACTCCCCCTTGAGATTGATTGGTGCACATAAAAGAATAATAGCATCCTAATATCGAGCGCGTTAATTTTTCAGCGGACCTGATGAAGTGAATTTTTGACTGATGTTTCCTGAAAGTGGTGACACATGTCCTCTCTTAATCCCCCCACCCAACCATCTCGAGCAGATGTGTTGCTTGATGTGCACGTCAAGCAGAACCATGCCACTTAATAAAATATTGCTCCTTCTTTGACAACCCGCTTTAATTGAGTCCCTTGTCAGTTTTATCAAACTGTGTGTTATCGTCATTTGAGATGGTTCCCTTCTTTCTTCCTCCTCACTCCCTCGCGCTTCCTCCTTCTGACTCTCTCTCACACGCTCTCGTAACGGGCAGGCTAGCAGGCCGATCCTTAGTCACTTTGTTTAAGGCAGGGAGAGGCGAGTCCCGGAGAGGCAGGCTTGTCACTGGATCCATAATTCAGACTCATCATTTTAATTTCTCTCTGTTCTTTCAAAGGGAAGTGGCGGAGAGCAGGCTGGTTGGTCGTTAGCGGGCTGGCGGCATGACGCGTCCTGACGCGTGGCTACGCGCGAGACATCGAAATGTATCAGCAAGAAAGTGACAGCAATGACATAAGGGACATAAGCCACATTTGCCAGCGAGAAAAATACAAGAAAACACGTGGAGAGTTGTTTACAAAAAGGAAAAAAACAGTTACTTTTCCTCACGACTAGCCAAACATAGGATCAGGATGTGGTACACGATAGGGTGTGAACTTTAAACATGCTTTCTGCTTGCACTCGCTCCCTGTTTCGCTCTCTGTCACTCCTCCTCTCTGACATACACACACACACACACACACACACACACACAGACTCACACTCGCACACTGCTACTTCATGAATAACTTATGTGGCACAGAGACGTGACACACAAAGGAACTGTAGCCAGAGCAGCCTGTACTGGCAGCTTAGGTGTCCATGCTGAGTTGGACATCACGGCTGTAGTGGTGGTACTGGTAGGACTGGTGTCTGTCCTCCACATGGGGAACTAAGGCGGCTTCAAACAGGGACCATCGCCGAATGTCTCCGGGCTCCCTGAAAGGCTCCCCTCTGATTGGCTGCTCAGAAGAGAGTACCGGTGACTGTTCCACCTGTCCCTGGAGATGCTCAAGACCCGCCCTTTCCTTTGAAGTCACTGGAAACTCCTCTCACAGCAGTGGGATGTTTTGATGCCAGTCACACTTTTACTCATCTCATTTTATTCTCTCTCTCTCTCACTCACTCTCTCGCTCTTTCTCTCTGTCTTTATTTTTCTCTCTCTCTATCCCTCTTTCTCTGTGTTCCTTTCTCTGTTTCTCTCTACCTCTCTCACTATTTCTTTTTCTCTCTCTATCTCTCTTCCACTCTTTCTTTCTCTTTCTCTCTCTCTCGCTCCGGTTCTGGTGGCTGCAAGATTCTGATGCGCCACTGAACACCTCAGCACGGCATTTGATCATTAATTTATCACAGTTCCAGCAGTTTGTTTGACAGGTGCAGGGACTTTCATCTTGAGGCTTTGTGGCTCTCTCTCTCTCTCTCTCTTTCTCTCTCTCTCCCTTTCTCTCTCTCTCTGTATTGATTCATGCTCTTTTTTCTCTAATGCTAACATGCACAGGTGTAATGAGGAGTCCTGCTTCACTCAGCATGCAGAGTTTTGATGATGTCACTTTAAAACATGCAGATTGTCGTCACAAGGGAGTGGAGCAAGATGTCGTGGTTTTAAACCCTTTCAGCATTATATCATTGCTTCCTGTCTTCACAATCTACTTTATAGTCCAATTCTTTTCCGCATTGACAGTTTAGGTAACGATGTTTACATATATAGAAAATTACACGTGGAGTAAATGTAAAGAAAAGAATGTACGAGAATATTGTATCCTTATATTTTCCATTCTTTTGTTTACAGTGTTAATGTGGTCTCTTTACTTTAGAAGTCGTGTTTGTAAGTGTTCAGGACTGTGTGAGCAGCTGGTCTGGGGCCTCTCGTACATGTTCATACATACACACACATAGCCATATTAATTGGTTCTTTGTTAGCTATACAGGACCTATGCAGTATACACATCCACACTCAATATAATGCCTTCTGCTTTTAAATATTACAAGAGGGTCCCAGTGGAAGTACCTCTCCTTGTTAACACACTTACCAGCCATATACTCAGATATTAAGACACTCTCTTTTGTTCTTAATTCAGGGAAGGACATTGTTAATCCAGCACACTGTATTCTTTGTGAAGCAGACCCCTTGAGTGTGGCTTCAACACAGCTTCTCACAGTCTCTCCTTCTCCCTCCCTCTTCTTCCCTCTTTCTTTCTCTCTCTCTCTCTCTCTCTCTTTCTCTGAAGCAGTTTTTCCAGAGCTTGGGGATCAAGGCCTGCCGGGGGAACCTCTTAAGACAAGAACTTCCAGGACTGTTTTAGCATCAAAGCACGGCAGGCACGAGGGCCCAACTCTCTGAAGTCGACCTGTGAAGGAGGGGAGGAGAAACAGAGACTGGGCAGGAGAGGAGAGGAGCAGCGGCGGGTCCGGCCGCTTGCACTCCGGAGTCTGCAGGGAGCGCTTGGAGCGTGGAGAGGGGTGGGCTCTGAAGAGGGAGAGGGGTCTGCAGAGAGGCTCTCTGTGGGCCTGCGCAACCAAACCCTTCCAGCGCTCCAGGAGGGATGGATGTCCTCGAGTACGGCGGGTCTCTCCATGCCAACAATGCAATTACTGTGTGTGTCCCGCAAACCATAACCCCCGTTTCACAGGAGAAGGCGACGGCCCGTTCAGCGTTTGCTTCGTCTTTAAATCCACAATCAGGCACCACCGCGGTCAGCTAACCCTGGATTTAGTACAGCAGAAACAGAAGACTTCAAAGAACCACCACTCTTCAACAGCCAAAAACATACATTTTCACTAAAGCATCCCTGTTAGTACAGTCTGAAGTTAGTCCTTGAGTGGTGCAGCGGTGTTTCTGATTGGAAGAGCCCCCTTTGACTCAGTATTCTCACCATCTGTTTAGAGCCATTCTCCAGGGGGCCTGGAAGATTGTTACATTTCAAAGGGAGTGTGAGGTCTGGCACAGTCTCTCAAAAGCCCCAGACAGGAAAGACTGGAGCTGCACCGGGATACTTCCTAGAATTAGCGTCGAATATATAATTTATGCAGTATTGATATTAAAACGGGTGTTTAAGATATTTAAAGCATTTATTATTTATGGTATTCAGGGCCTAGTTTTGATCTTACTTTTAAAAGAGTGAACTAAATCTGTGGGCACAGGCTGTGTGTGTGTGTGTGTGTGTGTATACTTGTGAAAGGAGAAATAGAGATAACAAAACTATCACTTAAGGTATATGAAACTATACCTTAGTTTCATAGCAAAGGTTTTCAATGTCATGGTAATGTTTGGAGTAGTTTTGTTGTTTTGTTCTCATCTGGAAAACACTTCCAAGTGTTTAGATTACATAGTTTAGTTTTCCCTCTGACCAGCCGTCCACATGAACCAGACATCACAGTGGACACAGCACATGCGGGTGTAAATACGAAAAACTGTGGTCTAGCGAGTCACTAAAAACTGCGACTGTTTGCTTTATCTGCTGCCAACTCCTCCAAGTTATTCATCTGGAAAAAATATGCATTCATCATTGTATTTTTAATCACAGAAAGCAGATAGACAAAGGAATGCCTTGGGGAGGGGGATATGCGATTCCCAGCACCGAGACGCTATTGTTTCCCCACATCGGCAAACATTCCACAAATTGACTTTGAATGAATTTATTTTTAATGTGATGGTGGTTCTCCTATGCCAAAGGAGAGCGCAGTGGTGTATGTGTGTGTGTGTGTGTGTTAACTGTATAAGTGAGAGCTGTATGTGAATTGTGTGTGTATGAGATGTGTGGGAGTTGTTTGTGTGTGTGTGTGTGTGAGCTTTGTGCTGGTGTGTATGTGGGTACTGCATGTCCACATCTAACGTCTGCATTGCGTACATGTCAACTGTGTGTGTATGTGTGTGTGTGCTCTGTGTACTGTGTGTTTGAGTGAAATGTGTGTGTGTGTACTCTGTGTACTGCATGCGAGTGAATTGTGCTTCTGTGTGTACTCTGTGTACTGTGTGTGAGTTAGCTGTGCTTGTGTGTGTGCTCTGTGTACAGTGTGTGTGAGTGAACTGTGCTTGTCTGTGTGTGCTCTGTGTACTGTGTGTGTGAGTCAACTATGTGTGTGTGTGTGTGCTCTGTGTACTGTATGTGTGAGTGAACTAAGTGTGTGTGTGTGAACTGTGCTTGTCTGTGTGTGTGTGAGTGAACTGTGCTCTGTGTAGTGTGTATGAGTGAACTGTGCTTGTCTGTGTGTGCTCTGTGTACAGTGTGTGTGAGTGAACTATATGTGTGTGTGTGCTCTGTGTACTGTGTGTGTGAGTGAACTGTGCTTGTGTGTGTACGCGTCAGTTCCTACTCAGTAGGGCTGGATGTGCTTTCAACAAATCCTTTACAAAGCTACTCACTCATCACAACATCGTGCTGTGATTGTACTCATCAAGAAAGTCATTATCATCCCACTTCTGTTCCAACCTAATTGCGGCCCACTGTAGTTTTTTAGACTGACTCAGCCCAGCGGCATGGCGTTTGAGGCTGGCATTTGGGACACTAACCGAAGCTCAGACTCATGAAACAAGCTGCTGTGTGTGTCATGCTGTTCTAACCACATCCTGGCTCAAGTTGGCCATTTTCTCTAAGGTGGAATGGATTTGAGGCTTGGCGTAAACCACAGACTTGATTCAGTGGTCATGTTGTATCTAGAAGGGGGTTAAGATAAATACTAGATAAATACTACATGGATAAATACTAGATAAATACTAGATAAATACTACATGGATAAATACTAGATAAATACTAGATAAATACTACATGGCCAGTTTGTCTTCCTTTCTGTTTTCCTCTTGTGAGTTTTCATGGAGGATCCTAGTTTAAGGTGACAAACGTTGTATGTCTCCCAGATGGTGGAACAAACTTCCACTGGCTGGCCAGACAGCAGAGTCCACTGCAGTCTTCAAACGTAGACTGAAGATTCATCTATGACCATTGATCCTACACTTTTAAAACAGTTAATACTACTGTTGAGCCACTGAAACTCTAGCACTTAACGTTTGATATTATTGTTTTACTTCTTAAGCTTATTTTGCTCTGCTAGGATCAGCATTAGTTCCTGTAGCTCAGCATTGTTCTAGTTCAACAGTATCTTGAACTCTGACCTACTGTACTGGCTAAGATACATTGTGTGAGCAAATGACACTTTTGAAAGAGCACTTTTTGCTAAATGTTGAAAATGTAAAATGTTGTGTCGTTGTGTCTGTCCACAAAAGCAGAACTCCAGTAGTACAAAGTGCTGTTAGAGGAAATGGGAACATATACACTATATTGCCAAAAGTATTATTTGCTCCCCCATCCAAATGACTGTGCACCAGTGCACAAAACAAGGTCCATAAAGACATGGATGGCAGAGTCTGGTGTGG
>JAOXYF010000020.1:11073899-11099699 GCA_028565775.1 Sternarchorhynchus goeldii | reverse complement strand
GTGTGTGTGTGTGTGTGTGTGTGTGTGTGTGTGTGTGTGTGTGTGTGTGTGTGTGTGTGTGTGTGTGTGTGAGATCGGGGTGGGGTGTAGCCGAGGGGACACAGGAGAGTTGGAGGACTTTTACTCAATATGTCGTAAGTAAACCAAAACCAGTTCTTGTGGTATTTTAAGGTCCTTTAAAAACCCCATGCCTGAAAATAGAGCTTAGTGCATACATTGTTCAGGATGAGCAGAGAGAGAGAGAGAGAGAGAGAGAGAGACTGTAACGTTATCAAAGCTACTGCTGAATAATTACTGCCTCTCCATGCCAATCGCTCATTATGGGCCATATGACAGCACCATTGTTCTTTTCACACTATAATATGGCTTTGCAAAACTATCGTGGCACCCACTCAAGCTCTCTGGAGTCAGACAGACCAGACATTAGTGCCACCTGTAACCATCAGACCACACAGCACACACCTGTCCTCAAACACACCTGCTGTCTAGGTAACACACACACACACACACACACACACACTCACACACACAAACAGACACCCGAGATGGAGGGCGAGGGCAAATCTGCATGGCTGCGGGGTGGTTCGGAGCTGCCCACACACCCTTTTGTAGCTGTGCGTTGTGTATCTCAGGGTTATTGTCTGAGTGTGTATGATGGGAGAGGGGTTAAGGGGGATTACTCTATTGCTGCTAGCTGCAGGCGGGCCTCTGTAACTGATACTAAGTGACTCATCTTTTATCTGTATAAACTGAAGGACAAGGCATCAGTTCAGCTGTTATATACCACAGGCCACTGGTGTGCAAATATCACGCAGTGTCTCCTTACAACAGTACAGCGAGAGGGGATGCTGTATCAGTTCCTTTTCATATGCGCGGTGTAACGTTTCGGTTTATTACAATAATACCCAAGTCGGATTCTGGAGAATTTACAGCACTGTACAATCTGGTGTAGGTGTTTCCTCCTGTTTTAACACATCTGACCCAAATTATCGGCTAATTACGAAGCCTAGAATGAACGAAATCACTTGTGGAGGCGGGGAAACGGTGCAGTTCTGTAGCTCACCGAGAGGAGTTCACCGAGTAGTCATTACTACGTTATTGTACGTGTTTATAAGTTTTTTTATTTATTTGTTTGTTTATTCTGACAGTACAAACAAAAGCAAGCAAGGCCATGTATAAATCAATGTCTGGATCCTAAATTCTACGAGGAGAACGGCTTAGAAACTGGAAATTCTTGGACATAATAAATTGCATATTTAAACGTCTTAAAGCGTCGACTTCTGTGTGTGAAAGCTTTGGCACTTATATATTCGCTCTTGCCAGAGAGAGAGAGAGCGAGAGAATCGTCTGCTGTATGATCACTGTGGTTGAAAAAAGTGGAACCAAGCCTCTTAAAACATGAAAACCTTTCCCGTCAAACCACCGTGACTGAGTCAATTAGGCCCCATCCACAGCAAAACAATCTTATTTCCCGAAGATATTTGGAGCGTTTAATTCTTAAACAATATTGCCTGCCGCTCTGCGTCTCTCTCTTTATTTCCTTCGTCTTTATATTGCTCTTCCCCGAGTCATTGGAGTAAAGTAAATGAGTGGTGTAGCGAGTGCGCGACTGAACGGATTACTGTACGCTACCTTTATTTCTATTGCTCCCGCTATTACGTGTTTTCGCGCATTTAAATCACGCGAAAGGTGGGGTGAGCGTGGAAACGCACGGTCACGCACACACGCGCGCGTATGGTGTGACGTTGACCGGTGTGTCGCTTGTTTCCTGTGTGTTGGGTTGAGGGTGAGTCCAGTCGTTTACTTTCAGTCTGTCTGGGAACGTTTTTCATCACCTTATTTTCTGAAAATACGTTTATATAACCGACGCAAGCTTATGCTTAACCTTTTACCAATGTTTTTCATTGGACTACAATGAATCAAACGCAAAGGTGGGTTAAGGATGCAAATCCTTGAGTGAAAACAGAAACATGATAGAATATATATAACATGAAATATGTTAAAACGAAGTCCAGTACTTGCACTTAAAACTACTATAGTAAAACTCATCGAACGTACAGCAAGTTGCTTGTAGAACGTTTCTTCAAGTTGGATTAATAATGTATTCAAATCTGATTTTAGGGTACCCTTTCCAGGGTCACCGCAGGCAGATTGGGCAGATCAGATACATCTGTCAACAAACAAAAATCGACTACAGTCGCCGCCTGCCTGCCTGCCATTGCTGTACAAGGAATTCACTAGACTTCGTTCTAGCTGGATTTAGAGTACAGGTCGTCGGGGTGGAGCTAATATAACTAAGCGTCGATCAGAGACAACGCGAGGCTCACAGCAGGCCTTTTTGACAGACCGTACCCGCACCACGTCCTCCTCTCCTGTGGCTGCCGGGTAATCTACTAACTGTAGACAATTTCCTGTGGCGGTGCTGCGGAGTCCGTCTGCCCCGCGTGCGGTTAGGCGTCTGATTATAAGGTACCGCGACCGTTTTAATATACACGCACAGTCGCGAGAAAGACACAACATCCAGCTGTAATCAAACGCGCAGACAAACGAGAGGCAGCGTTTAACGTAATGAGAGGGTACAACGAAGAGTAATGGAGGGGGAGATAGAGAGACGCTGTTTTTCCAAAAGAAGTGTTGAATAAACTAGGATCGGATGATTGGCGGGACACGCAGAGCTAGGATCAAGCAGTGAACGCGCTGACTGAAGTGGCAGCGGTTGCGCACATGGTTCAGGCTACGTATAGTGTTGTGTCCCAAACTCAGACTCTTCCGATTTCTCCCCCTTTGCCTCAACTGAAGCTTTCCTTACTGAGTGACTTCCACCAGAACGCGGTGGCCAACGTTTTATTGCCCGTTGTGCGCGCCCTCGTCTAAGGTGTAAGGTGTCTTTTGTCTCGTTTATGAACTTTTGGGTAGAGTTTACGCATAAACACGACCGCGAGAGGAATTCGCTCAAACTTTGACCCGCCCTACCGACAGAAATCAGTCTGGTTAATGTCAGCGCCGGCTGAAACGGTGAAACTCGATACTGTTGACAAGTTGAAACATAGATGATGTGCGTTAGCACGGGCGCGCGCATGTGTGTGAGAGAGAGAAATCCCAAACGCTACACTGTCATACGTACCCTGTCTGTAATTACACGTATTTCCTAGTTCAAGAGAATTTTTTTTTGTATCAGATCACGATTACAATTCACAGAGTCCCACTGATCATCTTATATCAGTCAGGGAGTGATTATTCAACTAGCTGAAATTACTAATAAAAACGTTTTCTTCCTCTCTGATGTCTACCACTAAACAGTAATGCTTGTGTTTGTGTGTGTGTGTGTGTGTGTGTGTGTGTGTGTGTGTGTGTGTGTGTGAGAGAGAGAGAGATACAGAGAACAAAAGGCAGAGAGAACACAAAATAAAGGTAATATAAGTATTTCAGGCAGGATGTAAGTAGAGAGAAAAACATCTCAATAATAATATATCAATATCACAATCCAGTAACACAGTATCAGTTAATAATAGACACCAATAGCAATGATGGCATTTTTTTCCTTTGAGCAATTCAAAATGTAACACAATAGTTCTGAAAGATCCCCACGCTGTTTAAACGCCATTTCTCATGCGATGAACACAGCTCACATATCAGAGCCTTTTATTGCCAAAATAGAGAGAGAAGCAAGGGCCCTTCCCACTGTCACCTCCTCTCTCTCTCTTATCTCTCTGTCCATCTGTGTAAGTATCTATTTTTTACTGAAGTCAGATTGGTTGGGTACATGGAGGTGTCAGTCCCACTGTGTCTGTCAAAAACTCAACCAGTGTAACACTTCAAAACACTTGGCAGATGTGCAAGTGTGTGTGTGTGTGTGTGTGTGTCTGTGTTTGTGTGTGTGGGTGTGATGTGCAGGAATTTTTCCAGAGGGCTTCCTTGTTCAGGCCTATCCTTCTCTAAGTCAGTCACTGAGGCCTGCAGTCATCACACTGACTTCATTGAATATTAATAATTCTGACAGACAGCCTTATTAAGCATGCCTCAAGCAGCATAGCTTAGTAATGCACACAAAGACCCCCTTTTAATGTTACCCGGTGATCTGTGATGTGATGCTTCTCTTTATTAAAGATGTGCATGTGTAAGGAGAGTTGGGCTGGGTGGGTAGGTGTGTGTGTGTATGTTTGTATACATCTGTGTGTGTGTTTTCATGCCAGAAGGATTACTTCATACTAATGGTAAACTATGTTAGTTCTCTGGAGACTGTGATACTGTGTCAATTGTGTGTGTGTGTGTGTGTGTGTGTGTGTGTGTGTGTGTGTGTGCGCGCCAAATCAAAGTCAATGTGATACAGGGGGGCCCACACACACCACCCTTCTTTCCACAGTGACTTCATCCCTGTTTGCTTCCAAGAAAACAAACTAGCAACCATCCCTCTACTCAAAAGCTTTGTAGCTCTTTCTCTTCTCATGTACATTTATAAAGTACCAGCACAGAGTGCCTGGATTGTCTTGTTTTATCTCGCAGACACACTTTGTACATGAAGAGTGTCCACCAGATGCAGTCAGTTTAATAATCCCACTTTGACCATGTAAAGAATGTGACTGTGTGTAATCCCCTGTAACTTGGGTCTGACCAAAAGACCTGTATATGTTACCCAGGGAAGCCCCTGCCACTGACGCTGATCTCCTAGTCATAGTGATTTTCCAACTGCTCCACACTTACAAATCATGTGTATTTAACATCGCAGCCATCATCCTAAATCATAGGGGAGACATTAAAATTCAGTGCACTTAGAACAGTGCCCCTTCATACCAGTTCTGCTCTCTAATGTAACCAATACAATACATGTGCTTGTCTGTGCATATTACACTCCTATGTCTTATCCTTGTCATTCAAGACTATGTATCCATTCCATGATCTATGAGCAAATTTGCATTGTGGTGCTCAAGTAAAAAGGAATCTTTCTCACTCTGTTTGTTTGTGAATGTGTATGTGTGTGTGTGTGTGTGTGTGTGTGTGTGTGTGTACGTGTGCACACATGCATGCACATGTGTTTATAGTAAACACATAGCTTATAGTGAAATATTATCTACTGGGATTTATTTGGTTTAAATGTTTTGTCATTAGTTTAGAAAAAGAGATATGCTTAGATTAAAGTGACATGAATACTGAATGGATGTCCACAGGCATTTGTGTGAGTGTGTGCGCGTGTTTGTAAGTGAAAAAGTTCGTGTACTGATAATATTATGGAATATTACCAGGTATACCTTTCAAGGAAAGATATACACATAATCTGAATTCCTTTCTTGATTGCACTTACGTATGAAACGGTGACTGTGGTTGAAACGGCATTCTTTCAATACTTACAGTACTCATTTACCTGCACTGCATTGTGGGAAGTGAGCAGCCCTGTTTTGACAGCTGCAGTTTAACAAGCACGTGACATATCAAATCTCTTTCATATTTATTCTGTTTGAAAAATTGGAATGGATTGTCAGGCAAAACGCTCATTTGAAAAAAATATCATTTTGAATGGCGTTGCTCAAGCTGACGATTCAATCTTTTGTTTAATAACCACTTTCATCTTTTCCTTTGCTGTCGCTTCATCCAGATTAAGACGAGATGTGTTCATGAAAAATTTATTCGTGATTATTTGCATATTCAGATTCCCTTGATTAGGTCCTTGTCAATGAACAAAAGAGTGATGGCAGCATTATTCTCCATTGCATCTCAATGTTTGGAATCTTTCTGCTGAATCTTAATGGTTTCTGTTTGCAGTTTTGTTTGACAAACACACCTCGCTCTTTCGACTGTAGGGAATGTGGTTGTTGCTGCTTCTCGCTGCACCCAATGGCCTCCTCCAGCGTACAGAAGGGGCAGACAGTGCAGGAAAGATGAATTTTTAAAAAGCTGTAAGTGCCAGCATTTAACATTTCTCATTAAATGTAGGGGTTGGCATGGCTGTGGTGGAGAAAGATCACAAAATTGCCTCATTCCGAGGGAATTAGGGCCGGATCCGTTCCTCCTGCTGCTGTTGGGAATGCCGTGGTGTTGACCACGCCACTTTAGACGAGGCTGTTCTGGGATGCGGAGCAGTTTTCTGAGGCTCTTATGACATGGAGATGGATCATTATCTACTGAGTGCACAAGAGTGTACCACCCTGCACCAGCAGCCTGAGACTGCTCTTATGGGGTTATTGTGCAATGAGGATGGCTTTGGGGTATGTACATGTCCAACCTAATGAGTTTGAGAATGCAGGAGGAGTGAGAGAGAGAGAGAGAGATAGAGCAAGAAAAGAGGGAGAGAGAGAGAGGAGGTTGTGGTCCAACAGGGGAAAAATGTACAACGATGCATTCTTCTCTTGCCAGTGCAGGCAAAAGAATAAGTGAGAACTTAATCATCCAAAATTACACAAAGACAGAGAGACAGAGAGAGAGAGAGAGGGATGGGGTGAGGGGCAAGCAAGTGTAAGCTCCTCAAACAATGTGGTGCAGTATTGCATGAGCTCTGGTTTGTGGGAGACACAGTACAGGGAGGTGAGGAGAGCTGAAGGCTTTATTTAGGAAGTATGCAGAACTGCCTGTGACCCTGTGGCTACTGCTCTGATACCCTCACCCTCCCTCCGTCCGTCGTTAATCATGGCTGGGAATGAGAGCGGGCACTTGTGTGAACCGCATAATGGAATATTCCTCTGCTCGCCTCTCATTTGACAGCGTAGCACTTTGGTTCCTTCAATCGTTTGTGTTCATGCTGTTTCCTAATTAATTCATTGGCAGATATTTTGTTTGCTGGGAGGTTTCTTGCCTCTGCTTGGCACAGCTGAGAGAGAGTGAGAGAGGCAAAGAGAGAGAGAGAGAGAGAGAGAGAGAGAAGGGATATCTGATTACTGCTGCCTGTTTCCCACACGTTGATCAGAAGCTGAAAGACGAGAGCATGTGTCCCTCGCAGCAACGGGTTGACTCCTGTTTCCAGTTTAACCTATTAAACTGTCCTTTGTCTTCCTCTCTTGCTGGCACCAGCCCAGTCGTATTCACTCTGACCCCTGGTCAGCCAGTTGAAGCTGGAAATATCTCATTCCTGTGCCCAGTCTCAGCCGGGGACTGACCACAGATCAGTGGCAGCTTGTCACCAGCAAAGAACTAGTATACACTACGGCCATCTGATGAGCAGCGGGGCAATAAATTCATTTATCATCATTTTATGCCTCATCAAACACTTTGCCAGCCCCCTCCATGGGAGTAACACAAATTAGCCAGTGAAAAAGCAGTAATTTTTTGCCGGGGCTCTGTAAGTGCTTTTTGATTGCCTTCTCCAACAATTCTTCCTTTGACAAGCTAATAAATCAGATCTGTGGAAGACAGGGCTGACTTCAGCTCAAACACAAAAAGGGGGAAAACGTTGAGTGGGTAGGATGATGTTGAGTCTGGGTTCAAACAAACGTCTCTCACAGCCATCAGCTGCTGGTTTCTTTAACGCTTTCTTCCTGGAGGAGTCAGAGACCACGATCGCGGAGTCACGGTGGCCCACTGGCCACGGCCTTCCCGCGCACTACTTAAACCTAGAACAACCTCGCACGCGCCGTTCGCGGACCCGGTTTTTCGCATCATAATTAAAAGAGATGATCGCTCGCAGTCCCTGCTGTGCACAAGCCGGACAGGCGTGCACACAACTACGCCGTCTTCTCGCTTTGTTTGCCGGTCAGGTGAGCAGCTCATCACACTGAGACCTCTCGAGCCCAGATGGCCGCTTTTCCGACGGCCAGGGAATTAGTCACCAGACTGGAAATAGCGCCCCATGCCGAAAACGAGGTCAATCAATTATTTGACGTTAGGCTGGGCATCTATGTAACAGGTATTAGCGCATTTGACTCGGGCACGTCTGGGGGTTCGGGTGACCGCACTCGCGCCACGGGGACGAGGACAAGGCCGCAGTTGGCGTTTTAGCTGACGAAAACGGCTCGCAAATGAGATAAACTTCATCCGCTTGGCTGTAAAGCACAAGCTAGGCTGGAACTCTGCCATGAAAATGTTTCTGGAAAGCCTTTAGCGTCGCGAGGGGAAGAAGAAAACCTCATCGGCAATCATCTGTTTGATGAAAAAAAGAGTGATGTGAAAGCAAAAATCGGCAAGTTGTAGACTGTAACTTCTTTTTAACAGTGTCAGCAGTGTGTTCACACGTTAAGTTGTTCAGCGGTTATATTTAATATCTGAATGAAAGACTAAGCAAAGGAATTTTGAGCGGAGTTATAGCTGGCTGGAGATTGGCTAAAGATTGTAGGACATCACTCGGCGACTACATAATTAGCATGTGTTATGTGTGATATTCATAAAGATTTTGGAGACGAACATGCTTATTCTCGCTCTCCCTCTGTCTCTCTCTTTCTCACTGTGTGTGTGAGGGTGTGTTTGTTCTGGCCTACTGTTTAGTATTTTAGCACTTCTACCCTCCTTCTCATTAGTGTTCTCCACTCTCTCTCTCTCTCTCTCTCTCTCTCTCACACACACACACACACACACACACACACACACACACAGCAGTCTGCACACAGCTCAAAATATCCCCAGTAAAGCAGCAGCCGTTTATCTGTATCTGGGGAGCTGATCCAATTACAGAGCTCACATTTGCATCCATCAGCCTGAACGAAAGGAGAAAAAACGCCGAGTGAAAAACTGGTCAGTTCGCCTCCTCCTCCTCCCAAAACAGGAAAATAAACGAAAGAAAAATTATATGAGCGCGTGGTACTCTTTCTCGCAACTTCCATCTGCGAATACGATGCCCTCCCCCAGGTGGCGACCGATAATGGTTCCTCTCTCCCGCTATCTTACAGAGCGGCGCATCCGAGTGGTCATTACGCTAAATATCAGTGTCATAATGTGGAACAGATGTCTGGAAGAAAGGGATCATTTAAAAAGGGCAAATGTAAATAAACAGTTGGGCAAACTTGTAGACCTCCCTCCATTTCGTCATTGCTCCCACCACCCCCCATCCGTGTCTTTCCTCCCTCGGTCGCTCCTCCCCTCTCCCTCTCGTGGACCCTCTGAAGTCCCTGTAAAGAAAACAGTTCATCAATCTTCATCAGAACCATTAAGAAAGGAATAATGGGGCCCTCTTATCTCGCCTAAATGCTGCCTCGAGGCTCGAAGGACAGCCTGCAAATGTGTCGACATTTTTAAAGTTTTCTCTCTCTCTCTCTCTCTCTGTTGTTATTTTTCACTTATATGTCGAGAGAGAAAACTGAAAGGCAGCTTGTGTCCTGACCTAGACTCTTAACGTTTTACAGGGTTAGTAAAGTGCTTGTATGTGTATGCATAATCACAGAAAAACAATACTATAACAGAAAGAGATTAACAATAGAATTGGTGTGTGTGTGTGTGTGTGTGTGTGTGTGTGTACATGTTGGTGTGTGTACATGTTCCGTTTGGTTCCGTTCTCTAGTGTCTAATTCTTTTTTTAAATCATAAGCTGACTCCGAATCAGTATGCTCATTCTACAAACAAATGTGTGTGTGTGTGTGTGTGTGCGTGTGAGTGAAAGAGAGAGAGGTGACAGTGTGTGCGCGCGCGCGTGTACATGTGCGTATGCGTATTTATGTGCTTGCGTGCGCGCGCATGTGTAGGTGTTCGGGTGGACGAATGGTTGCGTTTGTAGGTGTGTGCGCGCGCTTGTGTATTTAAGACAGCTAACGTATAAAGTACATCATACCAGCAGATCTATAGCTAATGCACCCTGCTTACGGTACATAGGACAAAAGAATGTACAGCAGACCGCTGCACTCACGCGCAAATTTACAAGTAGATGACTGCGATAGTTCCCCCAGGCCTAAGACTCTCTGTTCGCTGCGAACAAACGAATACAAATATGGGTTTTGCAGTCTTTCATAAAACCATCAGCAGCGTTTATACGGTAATTCGTGGTTTATGTGGCTTTAACTTTTACACCTAATAAAGGCAATTAGTGTCCCACTACCTCTGAAAGATTTTAGAAAACCAGAAGACTGTTTGCCGTAATTCTGTATTTTATTAACGAACATATAGGCTATGCCTCTGTACAAATTCAACATAAATCTACCGTTCCGTTGCCTGTAGAAACTTGTCATATTATTTTTGGTCAGTGTTTTTCTTCTTTAGTAAAAACTCTTTATTTATGTATGAAGGTTTCACTTGAAACACCAGACAGCTGAAAATGACACGTGTAATCTCTCCCCAGAGAACAGCACGAGGGCAATACGAAAACAGTGTTGAGGTCCGGGTAAAGTGGGAGGTAAATAGCAGAAAACCGGGCGCTGTCAGTTAATCTGAGTACAGGCTTGCACTTATGTCCCTGTTTATTTCGTATGTTTCTTAAACACGAAGGATTTATAAGTCCGAATACTGCAATGACACAATCGAAACGTTCTTTGAGCCTCCTGTCTTCTCCCGCCAATTGTAGCCTTTAAAAGTCGACGAAATGCTACACGTCAGACAAGCCCTGACAGCTATTTGATTTTAGGGGAGAAAATGGGCTAATTTGTGAAAATTAGGCCCCATGGCCGCGTCACACACCTCACCCCTGCGCTATGCCGCACGGAAACAGTGCGAACAGAGAGTAGAGAGGAACAGCTGGTCTGAATTTTTAGCACCCATAATTAATTAAGAGCTTCCTCAGTGGGACCGGATGATTAAATAAAAGGGAGGCGGTATTCCCAGCATGCTCTAGTGAAGAGGCCACTCCGCTTCAGCTTTGTGATAGAGAGTTAGGGCGCGCGGATGACGTTGCGAGGGGTGAAGTGATCGCAATTCTTTTCTCGTTGACAAATGCCACAATATCCCCCCCCCACTTTTTTTTCGACGGACTTACAAAAGACCTTTTCTTCAGCGCCGTATTCCTCTCAGGCTGGGCTTTCCATTTTTTTCCACCCCCCCCCCTCTTTCTTAAACTAACTCTCGCAGCATATTGTTCACTTCAAGGAGAGAGTTGGGGGAAAACAGACGGCTCTGTACTTGACTAAACCTGCTCTGTTGCTTTACACAGATGTCCCTGCATATAATGTAAGCAGGTCAAAATAAAAAGGGTGTCCTTTTACACGATCGGGCTGAAGTTGATTCGGCTCAGCTGGAGTCTTGTCACTGATGAGGGATCATATAGACACTGGCTGTTATTAGGTGCGGCTGTTGATATAAAAGTCGAAATCCGTTTTGCAACACTTGGTCCGGTACATTTTAGCGTTGGTTTAGCAGCGCTATTATCGACAGGTTCTGATTACCCCATGCACGTTCTTGTTTCGTGAGGCCTTTTACACACTGGGCTATATCGTGGCAGGTGTCATTTCAGCGCGCGACGGCGTGAGATCAGTCAAAAAGGAAAAAAAAATACCGTCTCTGCTGTTTCAAATTCGATGCCAAAGCCCCCTCACAGCGTTTATTTATTCATCAATATCATTATTAAAGGTATTAATTTACACACCTGCATTTTATTATAGTATTAAGGCCTATTTAATGAAAAGGCGCCAGATTAAATGTCAAGTGATTTTACAAAACATATCAGCGTCCACAGTTAGGACCACTTATTCTGATAGACCTATTCTGATAGACCACTCATTTTTGAAAAATGAAGGATTCCAGCAGTATGTTTGGTTTCTGAGCATTGCTCGACATAAACTGCGTAACGACACCTTTGTGATTTCTGTAATTCTGGAATTATAACTTTGGTGTGTCATGAATTGTTTATACATTTTCCTACATATCTGGTTTTGAAAATTTAGGTTGTCGTTTTATCCAATTCTTTGAATTCCAAATGTCAAAAGATATCGGTCATTATGTTTTGGCAAATAAATAAACCTGAATTGCACGGATTCTTACATGTTTTTTTTTAATCCTAGTCGAGACCTAAGCGGATTTCTGTACCTGAACAATGTATATATTTGCTTACACTTTTATTTATTGATGCATTTTTAAGTAATGCATTTTTTGGTTGGTGGATATTCACACACAGGACCGTTTTATTGCAGGGCACAGTACGTCGCTGTTCTCCCAGGCCTAAACATAGCAAACTGAAGTCAAAATTAACCAAATTCTGAAAACTGTTTGGTTTGGCTTAATTAAGAATATCTATCTATCTCCATTTTCCCCTCTTGTTTTCATTTTGAAGATAGCTTTATTCCGTTTTCTACACGTGGGAACTGTCTCGCCCTCACTTAACATGCACGCGCTGTTCTCAGCTTCCGAACAATGAGCCAGAGAGCCATTCGACTGGAAGAGAGGCGAAGAGAAGTTGAACAAAGTTTTGCAAGATTATCGCGGAGTTTGCTCGTAACCCGACATTCAAGGCTTATAAAACTTCGTCTGGATTCGGGTGACCTGCTTCTAAATGCTTGCAGGATTAATAGGTATCTCAACAGAAAAAAGTTCGATATTAATTATATTTCTGTGGAGTTGTATGAAATTATACAGTTGTTTTCATAATAACTTTCTAGCAATTCTAATAAAGCACAAAAGTGGCGATATTAAAAATATATAATATCCCAAATATTTCATCGTTTTCATCGTGCAGTGAAATTTACACATCAAATAAAGAGACTGTCGCAGATCAGTCACGTGGTTAGGGCCTTTGGAAATATTTGGAAATAAGTTGTTAGTAGCTAAATATGGAAGGTTGTTTAATTAATTTATTTAATTTTAGTTTTCACTTTTTTCTAAGATACTCAAATCATAAATTAGTGGGATGGATTTTAAACAAGTGTTACTGAACCCACAGAGTTTTTCTGCAATGTTCAAAAGGTTGAATTCTCCCGATTCCCCGATTCCCTGATTCCCTCAACTGTACCCAAATAATCTGGAATCAGGCTTTTCGCATTTTTAATTAATCAGTTCAAAGCAATTTTATCGTGCGCAAAACAAGATCGTAAATTATCAGTATTTCAGGCCAATGCAAGTCGACAACTAAGAAAAAAAAATCTCCGTAAAATGTGAAAACTCAAACGAATAAACGTTTACTTGATTTATGCAATATAATGCCTTTTTACACTCGATGTCAAGTTAATTCTTTTTCTTCTTTTTTATTTTTTCTAAACTTATGGAAGACATTCATGTACATATGGAGCATCGCCTCAAATGCTTCAATTCCTTGAGGGACCGGCGAAGAAAAACATAATTATGCTATTTAGGCGGGTGGCGTGGCGCAGCGGTGGCTTCAGCGCTCTCGGAGAGATTAAATATAGCCGCCCCCTCGTCCGCTGCAGCGGGAGAAGGACATTAGCGCCGGGGGAATTCAATAAAACCCAGGGGACTTTTCAACTGGAGTAGGCAAAGTAAACTATAGAGATTAATGACACGACCTCAGACTTAAGCAAGCTGTTCACTACCATATTATTATTATTATTATTATTATTATTATTATTATTATTATTATTATTATTATTATTATTATTATCACAATTGTTGTATTTACATGTATTGAGTAGTTTCTGTTTTAAACATCGAATAATGAAGTTGAAAAGAAATATTTAATATTGAAACAATGTACGAAAACAGACTATCAGTGAAAAGCTAATTAACTGCTTCTCTTTAAAACACGTCACTCTTTACATCTTCATCTGGGAAGTGACGATCAATAACATTCAAGCTGCGTGCCAACACGCTGACTGAAGCCGTACATATTGGCGTATTAATGACGCTTAATGCAATTTGCCAAGAAGGTCAGCAATAAATAGTTAATCATATTTGCAACAAAATAGAAAAACAAAACAAAACAAAGCGCGTGATCAAAGATATTTCACCTATTTGTTTAGTTTTTTTAATGTACATCTAACAGTGAATCTTGTTTTGTTTTCACATATTGTAAACAATCCGCACCTATTTTTACATTTAAAGAGTTGTGGTAATAGTAGTAGTGGTGGTGGTAGTAATTAGAATACATTTAAAATCACATATTAAATTGCCTCCTTTTAAAATAGCTTAATTATACTGATGTCTTTGAGTCTATAATTTTAATAATTCAAAGCATTTGACTATACAAAGGACTATGCACGTTGCTGTAGCCTGATACTACGCGGGTCCAGTTTGACAGAGGTCCATTCCTCGCGCTGACGCCTGAGAAATGTTCATTCTCAGTGTCTGTTTAAGAATGCAGGGGCGAAATTAGGAGCAAGTGTGACACCTACCTGCGGAGAGGGGAAGAGCTTTCGAATAGCGTTAAGGACCGCCCGTGCCGGAGGGGCATTTGCCGGTCATGGTACGTTCGCAACACTCTGCAAATCCATCCGTGCCTACAATCCAAATCGCTATTTATTTAGCCTTTTCCACCATTAATAATATAACAGAGCCGTATGCTCCTAAACCCACTCCGCGGCCGTACACGCATCACTGCGTGCTTCTAACTGCTTTGCCACGCCTTGGAAATAGTAATGAGGTCTAAATTTGGCATAAAATCGAACTCATTACCGGAGTTCGCCACCTGATTGCTTTGCATATAACACGACGCGGTTGGAGTATAATTGGGTTAAACGACTGCTTGACACTTTTGCCAGTGTTGTCATATCAATATTCACCTGCTGGACCCACTTCCCCGTGTGCAAATCAGTGCGAACTATTGTCTCTGATATAAGCTATCAAAGCAAGCTTATAAAAACACGGGAGTAACACGAAGTCAACCGTGAAGCGTTTCAGGAAAAAAAAACACGTACATAATTGAACTGGCCGCCTACGTGAATTTTGGTTTGTTTTTTTGTTTTTTGTTTGTTATTAAAAAAGATCTTAACACACAACCAACCCAGTATTGCTAACTGTTCTGATTTTGTGCCACTAATGTCCTAAATATTAGCCAGTGATCAGGGCTGTTGTACTTCTTGGTGCAGCTGTCAAATTCCTCATTCGCAAGCAGGCAAACGCCCCAAACAATGGCTGCACACGTGTATTTCATAATTTACTTCAAAGATAATGTATTGTCCATTTTAAATACAAAAATGCTACATTAAATATACATATTAGTCTTTAATACAAATAGACTCAGGCGGCCGCAGCGTTTAAGACAATTCTTAGATGTTACATCTTGATTAACCATTCAGAAACTAAGATTTGAAGATAAGCATTTACTCAGAAAATAACTGTCCTCAGAAATTCCTTTATCGGTATTATTATTTTTTTCTTCTTCTTCTTCTTCTTCTTGTTCTTCGTTTTTAAGCAACCACAATTAATAAATAATAGTTCGTGAGACTGGAGATGAATCCAGTATTAAATGTTTGACATACCTTTCTTTACTTCGTAAGGTGAGTCTTTACAAAGATCTACCTGCGTTTGGCTTCTGATTTTGTTTTCTCTGGCCAGAGCCTCGGCTCGGCTTAAAACAGTCTGACTTAATCCATTAAAGTGTGCCGTCGAGCTCGTGTTGGACCCGTGGTTGCTATGAAGGTGTCCGAACGTTCCATAGTTCGTGTAGCCAGGGTAAAACGGGGACGTGTAGTAAATAGGCCGCGAGAGGACCGTGCTGTTTGGGAGGGGGCACTGGGGTGAGGTCCGGGACGGCGATGCCGCGTTGGTCGTGATGACTGTGCTTTGACCTATCCCCGTTGCCTGCGGCGCCTCATGCCCCCCTTTGCACCTGTCCGAGGACGTAGCTATCTCTGCCAGTGACCATAGTTTGGGCTTGGGGACAGACGGCGGTGCATGAATAACAGACGTCACATTGCTGTTCATTGTGCCCGCGCCATGAACAAGTTCTGACGGTTTTTCTTGCGCAATTAGTTCATTCCCTCTTTGCACGACGGAGGGCGAAGAGGTGGTGGGTTTAGCGGGTTCCGCGAGCAAATCCGTCCGCACTTCTGTGTCTTTTAATTCCGAGTCGGTCAGAAGTGGATCCGAGTCTTTAGTGTGATTTTCCTCTTTAAACCTGTCGCACGGTGCATCTCCTGGGTTTATGAGTTTATGATCTGAAGCAAAAGGGGAAAAATAAACGATTTTGCTTAATTAGATCAAAATAATGCATCTCCTTTTATCATGTCTTTGAGATTATTTCATTCAAAGATTTCTCATCATCTGTTTATAAACCGACATTCAATATATATTTTTATTTGTTAAATATTTTAAAACGAAGGTAAAAATTTATTTGAATTTAGACAACCCATCGAATAGCAGTTGACGGTAATGTTTGGAAATTGTATATATAATAATAATAATAATAATAATAATAATAATAATAATAATAATAATAATAATAATAATAATAATAATAAATAATAATAATAATAATGAGATCGTAATAAATGAGATTCAGTACCCCAGCTGTGTCCTTATTATGCAGCCAGAGACAAATGGATTGCAAAACGTCATACGTCACTAGCAATTCTCAGTCCATAAGAAGTCAAATTAGATGAGTTCAAGGTGATTATTATTTAAAGCAATTGTCCTATTATAAATAATATACCACCATTAACCAGCAATCAATTTTGCGCCCGAAGTGGAAACGACTACAATGAAAAATTGATGATTTTTTCCACAGACCTGTCTCTGTGTCTGTTGAGTCTCCCTTGTCCGTGGGCTTGCTAGGGTCGTCGTCGTCGTTCTTTTCCAGATCGATGTTCTCGTCTTCCTCCTCGTCCTCGCTGCGGTTCCGCGGGGTCCAGGTCATCTTGTTCTCCTTCTTCAGCCTCCTCCTGGCGTTGGCGAACCAGGTGGACACTTGAGTGAGGGTCATTTTGGTAATGATGGCCAACATGATCTTCTCGCCCTTGGTGGGATACGGATTTTTCCGGTGCTCGTTAAGCCAAGCTTTCAGAGTGGCAGTGGCGTCCCTGGTAGCGTTCTTTCTGTAAGCTGGGTCACCATAGGGATACGAACCCAAGGGAGCCGCGTATGGATGATAGCCTATAGAGCCGGCCATGCCCGTCGTATGATCATACGGGGAACTCTGCAATAAACCCACCCAAATGTTATTAGGTCAAGTATACAAACACTTCTAACAGGGTGTTGATTTAAAATACAATACAAACATACCGATAAAAATAAATAAATAACATCCACCAACAACAACAACAAAAAAACAACAAAAAAACCCCAAAACACACACAGACAACACACAAACACGCACTCACACGCATATATACACGAGCGCGTGAACTCACACTGTAAATCGAATTAATCACACAAACACACTAAACTTCATGTTTTTCTTCATTTTACAACATATTTTTAGCAAACTATTGTGCGCAAACTTTCTGTACTCTGCAGACTGCCCCAGTTATTTAGTTATTTCTCTCTACCTTTCTCGATCTCTCTCTCCCTCCTCTCTCTCTCTCTCTCTCTCTCTCTCTCTGTATGTGTGTGTGTGTGTGTGTGTGAATTTTCAGCAATGCCCATTCACAGATTAGCTGGGTATTGGATATGATATTTAAGCAAATTGTTAGGTTACGCCGTATTGTTTCGCCATGTCTTTATTTTGCTATATCTTTATTTAAATGACATGTAAATTACTTACACTTAGAATATAAACAAGGACCAAGGCTGGTCTACATACAAGAAAGCGAAGAATTTTTATATGTTTCCCTTCAGTCGCTTTTAACTATGTATATATAACCAAGGCAAATATGCCGCAAATGATGGCTGTTCAAAATTATCGCCCGATTTGTTTTCCAAGACATTTGTGCTTTTCGGTTTTATTTCCGTTTTATTTCTTTAACGAAAACCTTCTGACTGTTGTAGTTCTATCGTAATATTTACTAATTAATAAAGTCAGCCAAATCACACTATACGTATATCGTACTTCTTTTCCGAAACTATAATTGGTTCACTGTCTTCGACAGAAACGGATGACTAAACAAGCGGCATAGTTGCAAATGGGTGAAACGCACGTTATAAATATAAGCAGTCCTTCCAATAACTTTCACAAAGTGGGAACAATAACCGTCGCTCGTAAAGCGCACTCACCACGTACGAAGTGAAAGTGGCAGCGGCCGCTGCATCCGCGCTATACGGCAGATGGGAGTTATAACCAGGCGAGGCGCTGGTGAACGCTGTAGATCCGGCATAAGGAGCGAAAGCGGAGCCCGACGAAGATCTCCCAAGTTCCTCGGTCCGGGGACCCGAGATAACGCTCGTGCTGTACGCTGGACATGAATAGAGTGCCAAAGAAGCGGATGGTTGATACAAGTAGCCCTGAGGGTACGCCATGGTGAAGCTCAGAGAATAAGCTTCTCACTTGAGTACTTTTTCCCTTACTCTCTCACGCACTCGCCGCGCTCGCTCATAGAGTCCCAAATAAACAGACCTACGTCTGTCCTCTTCGTGGTGATAGCGGTGGAAATTAAAATAAACGATGAATGCATAGACTTCGGACTCGCTGATTTGTTGCTGTCAGTTGAAACCGAGCGATAGTTTTCAGTTACGATCGAATTTTCGACCCACTTCCTTGCTGTCTTTACTTGCTGCGTCTCTCATGCCGTGCGGGAGAAGTTTTTTTTTGCTTTCGGATGGGGCTTTGCTTCGGAGAGTGTCCTGCCAGGATGCTAAGTTGGAAATTGAGGATTCTGACGCCCACTACGTGCCTCACGCTCCTCCTCTCAGGCGTAGTCATCGAAGGAAAAGGCAAGCTCGCGCAGGGTTACAGCTGCCCTGCCTGAATCGACTGACTCTCTCTCTCTCTCTCTCTCTCTCTCTCTCTCTCTCTCTCTCTCTCTCTTACTGACACACTCACACAGAGACATTCACTAACAATCTCCCCCGCTCCCCCCCCTTTGCGTCTAACAAGCCTCATTGCTTTAGACTGAGCTGCTTCAACCCCTGGATGGCGATCTCTTGCGAGCCAGTACATCAACTCCAACTTTCCTCATTTTCTAAATACATGAAGCCGTCACTTTCACACTTGATTAGTAACAAAAGGGCTGTTGTCCGCCAGAGATTTCTTGCCTGACGTAAGAGGAGAAATGCTTCATGATCTTTTTGCTGCTCTTCGTCTTCCAGGTTTTTGTGTGTATTCATCTTGTCATGCTCATATACACACAATTTTCAAGAGTACGCGACAGTAGATGACTCGACGCTCAGAACGGCAGCAGAGAACTGGACGATCCATTGGCTTTTTTGTTGACGCTTTTTAACTTATACGTTCGTGTAGTCAATAGTAATTAATAAGGATGTGCGTACAAATTATTGCTGTGCTAATCGAAAACAACCCCGTGAACAACAGTTGTACAACTATCGTCATTATTACAATAGAAAACACTCGTCCACAAAATGTGCACGAGCACGCCCTCGGCTCACTTCTCGACGGCTAGGGAATGAATAAGTAATTTTTGACAGGTGATAACTGATTTGTCCGCTGGACAGTTTTCTCCTTAGATCCGGGAATAAACCAGATCTTCTTCTTTTTCATCTTAAAGCCCCGAGCATAGACAGATTAAGTCCATATGAACCACGGCAAATCCTCCACGGCCAGGGGCTGTAAGCCTCTTTGATTCAAATAGATATATCTCTCTGCAGCGGAGGATATCCCGATTTATGTAATTTTGTTTGCCTGAAGACCATATTGTGTGTGCAGTGTCGCAGTTATTGTGACAATAAAAAACAAGTAGAATATAAACTACCCTTCGTATATTGTTAAAATTATAAGCACGACAAATGAAAATTCGCATTTTTTTTGGTACAATACAAGCCTTAAATGACAATATGAAGTAATTGTAAATAAATACTAAATGGCAACATAACTATTTATGCTTGTTCCTAATATATATATATATATATATATATATATATATATGATCATAACTGGCATTAGTCTAATACCACGTACAAGTAAAGCTTTTTATTAACAACGATGCAATTAACCTAAGGCACTGAAGCATACTGACATCTTATTTACATATACATAAATCTATATTATATATTTTTTTTAGATTTTTATATATTATTCTAAGTGCAATAACGTTGCTGTAAATACATTGTGGATATGTTTAATTATAACTGCGTAATATTCAAATTTCACAAAAATATATAGATTTGCAAAAAAAAAAGGTAATAAATGACGTTTTGAGATTTTGTATAAACGTAGTCGCGCGCTGTCGGCTGTCTCGGCTGGTTTTCCTCTTTCTGGGTTGTTTTAAAGTCCCCTCTAAGCCAAAAGGGATCGCTGTAGGCGCTGCTAAAAAGCGTCTGCGCTCTGGTCACGTGCGCGCTGAGAACCTCTGGAGAGGGAAGAATGGTAACGCTCGAGCTCAGTGGGCCAATGAGTTCGGAAGCTACACAGACGGAAAATCCAGGAAAAAAGATGCGACAGAAATACTGTAATGCATCTTTATTTTTTTTTTATAACAACGACCTACCTTAAACTTGCCAATTATAATTGTTGTAGTTGCATTACTAAAACTAATGCTTTATCTCTAATGTTTATTTTCCATATCTAAATAAGGCCTATATGTATCACGAGACAGATTAAACAAAAGGGTGCCGCTTGTTACTGCTTTTTTAGTATCGTTCATTTTTCCTCTCAGTTTGGACTTGATTCAGCCCTGAAGGATTTAACCCCCATTCAACGCCTCATTGGCCAATTATGTTTACAGTTCCTGCTGAAGGACATTATAAATGGCCAATGCTCAGTCACCTTTAAATAGCATACCGGTTGCCTAGGATACCTGAGTGGGGAAGCGCTTCGGTGACGTCAATATTCATTGATAGTCTATTATCGGCAATAATGACTTCCTCTTCACTAACAGGGCTCGATAAGAAGTCTATTCAGCGATGTGACGGGCTCAATGGGAGAATGAAGGGGAGGAAGCAAAAGGAGTTCGCAACCCGCGTGCTGTCGTTGAGGTAAGAAGGTTTCGGCTTCCTGAGTTTATGCGATTCTGGGGTTTATTTCCAGCACGCGCTGCAGCTTGGTCAGCGTGGTTAGGTTATCCCACGGCATAACGACTTTCTCTGTCATATAACATTTACACTACGTATATTTCGGCTAACGCACACGACCTCTTCATTTGTAAAATCGTGTTCAGCTTTATCAAACAAACCAAAAAAAAAAACCTGAAAAAAACACCTTGTTGTAACCTGTAAAATGCCTTAAATATCAGAATGTTATTAGAGTATTTCTCAGTAAATGCCTGGTCGACTTTCTTTGTCCTAAAGTAACAGTTACGGTAGTGTTAGACATTTAAGTTAATGACTTTTTTGTGATCGGTAATGTTAGGTTACTATGCTATTTTTAAGACGCATGACCATGTTGGACTTGCGTGCAAGACGGACACATGACCGTGTTATCTCGTTGGACGTACAGATACTCCATACGCTGAGAATTGTTTTAATTTATTAACGTAAAACTTGTCAAAATATAACTTGTCCTGTTAGGCTATACACCTTCTCGCTAAAAACGACATTTAACTTGAAGCAGAAGGGAATGCCTTTTAAATGATGCTTCAGAATGCCTCGGGATGAAATAAGTTGATCAATTCGGATTTTGAAAACTATTAAGAGACAGAATTATGTTCACTAATATTTACTAGTGTACTAATTGCTTTGTGTTCACGCAAAAGCTGATCAAATGAAATTGGGAGGCAACTGACATAAGGTTAGAGGTGTATCCCTCGAAAGCACGAGCCGGCGGTAGCCTAGCGCTTCGTGTCCCCCTCACGCGGATTTTAGCCACTCTAACCCTACTCTAAACCGATTAGGTGACGGCAAATATTCTTTGATGTATTAGCTGAGGGGTTCTGCCATTTCGAAGCCAATTGAAATTCAAAACAGTCTGCCTCCAGTGCTTGGGGAGATGCGCAGGATAATAATGGATGTGATTTATATATGACCTTGCAGTTTTATTAAATGAATAAATAAAAGTGCAGCAAGTCAATAATAATAATAATAATAATAATAATAATAATAATAATAATAATAACAATGATAATAATAATAATAATAATACGAAGAATATAACACATTTGCATATTAGTGTTTTTATCCTAATGATTTATTTCTAAAATAAGAGCAGACAAAGCTCCAGTTGAAGAGAAATACCCAGTACTGCACTGATTTGAGGAATCTTTGCTCTTTTCAACTGAGTGAAATCAAGGTGTAGACAATTAACCGCTGAGCTGAATGAATAAGGCAGTTTTGATGAAGAAAGTGCTCAACTCTGAGAAGCAATGGATCAGTGACCTGTAGTATTCAATGCTGCACTGGAACTGTTCGGAGTATAGCTTTATTAATTTGTGCATTCTTTCATTTAGGACTTCAGCTCTTTCAGTTTTCTTGGAATTGTCCTCATCAGCACATATTCCTGAATTAAACTCACAAGGTGAGTGAAAGCTTTACATTTAAATATGTTCTTATAATAAATACTATATATGACTGTGATGTAACTGTGCATGTGTACATACTGTTGGCATTGATTTACGTTTATTAAAGTTTTTTTTTTTTTTTTTTTTTAAATATCTAATAAAAAATCCTTATTTCCTATGCAGTTAATACGTTAAGACACATTCACTGTAAAGCTTAGTAATGTTCAGTACTTTACACATTCATTTGTACCACTGTTTACTTTAGTGCAATACATGTGAAGTACTAAAGTACTAAGGCAGTGCTACTCACCGGAGCTTTGAAAATGTGTACTTTTTAAAACGTCCAGATTGTTAAAGGTATTCAGCGCTACCTTTAAATGTCAGCGCTGTGAGATTTAACATCTGCCCTTTGCTCCATGCATACAAACATGCAAGCAAAAGCCCAGTTTAGGAGGATGACCATCTGACTGAATCACCTCCACTTCTCATCAAGACAGCCTTTATCCTCTCCGGTCCGAGAGGGAGTCTGGGAGCCGTGGTCTCTGTGGCTGGTGGGTGCTCGAGGGCCCCCTCAGTATCTCCCCAGGGCCCCTGGAGTGAGACGTACTGTTAGCTGAGCTAAACGATGAGCTGACGGACCCATTATGAGAATGGATTCAGAAATTAGAGATTTCAGACAAAGATTACATGCCTTTCCTCTCTCCTGCCAGCTGGTTAAGATTATGATTGATTTGTTTGAGATGGACTGTAGGAAGCATCAATTTTTTTTAATGATTTTCCAATGCCCCACAACACAGCCCAAAAAATATTTACAGTTGTAATCACAGGGCGCTATTTCCACTACTATTTCTTCTCTGCTCTACTCTCTCTCCCTTTTTTACATTCAACAGAGAATGAGGAGATTTGGTTAATACTGCTGAGGACCATAACAAGACAAATTATCTGTAATGTTATTTTGAAATGATGTGTAATAAGTGTAGTGACTAAAGGTGTATTCACTGAGTATAATAAGTACAAGAGGATAAGAGTGACTGGCCTGGAGCAGCTGATTTCAGAACAGTGAATGCAGGCCCACCCAGGCCCCAGCACTCTCCCTGCTTTGTACACACAACAGTTTTTGCCTCTAAGAATTTAAACAATTGATTTCAACAGTGATGTCATGTGTGTTTTTGTGCAAAAAGTTTTTTAAGATGGAGTATACCTTAGAAACCAATGACATTCTAAGGTCAACAATATAGCAGTCATTTGGGAACACACACACTAGTAAATACTGCTGTACACACACACACACACACACACACACACACACACAGCAGTAAATACTTCACCAAAGCTTTAGTTTCTGGTTGTAGACATTAGTGCACATGGGCCTTGGTAACTGACCTCCAGAGGACAATAGCAAATGTAATTATTTATTTTAGAATAAATATGCTTTTTTTAAAACAATACTTATTTGACAAAAATGAGCTCTGTGTAACATAAAACATAAAACAAATTAGATCATTTTTACTTCTGAAACACTCAGGTAGACAGATGGGTGTTTTATAACATCACTACTTTGTCACCATCTTTATACCTTTTCTAATCTCAATTACTCTATATCATACTAACCTCTCCTCCTGTCCTCCCCTCTCCTCTCCTCCTGTCCTCCCCTCTCCTCCTGTCCTCCCCTCTCCTCTCCTCCTGTCCTCCCCTCTCCTCTCCTCTGGATCTTCTCTGCACTGCCTCCACTCTACCTACCTTAGAAGCCCAGACTTGATTCTGTGTATTTGTAGCACAGACGACCTGAAGCCTGGTAATGAGCCTCAAACTGCTTTTACAGAAGCCGGGCAAGGGACCTGTACCCCTGCACCCCTCTCTCCTCTTTCTCTCTCTCTCTCTCTCTCTCTTTCTCCCCCTCTCCCAGTGTGCCGTCTTTCCGCTTTCTCCGTTGGGCTCTTTGATGCCGTATCCTCTTACGTTTTGTTCCCTTCCCGGCAGCCATGTTCCCCAGCGGTGCCTCGTGCGGACGAGCGTCCTGCGTGTTTGAAATGCAGATGGCGGGGACTGCAGCCAGGGCGCAGGGAGTGCGCACCCTCTCCCAGTCTCCTCTGCTTCCTGCCATCTTCTTGGAGAACACTCCCCCACCACCACCACCACCACCATTCATCTGATCCGTGATGCTCCCTCGGTTTTTGGGTGTCTGGTATAATCCGTAGTAGCGTCAACAAGGATGACCCCCCACCCCACCCACACCTGCACGCTGATGTCACAGAGGTGCAGTAGCTGAGCACTGTGTTTGTAGTGCAGGGCAGGCGTTGCCAAATCTGGAGAATCAGCCACGCCAGGTTTTCTTAGAAATAAGAATTCTACATGTTTATTAACTGTACTACAACCTTTCAGGTGACTCTTAGAACAATGTAATGCATGTATTTATTGTATAAAGCATAGAATTTCATGGACATCTTTTCTTTTAATCTTGGTGTCATGGATAACTTGGTTTAATTTTTATTTTTTTTGCATATTCCTGCTCCTGACAGCTCCCTTGGACACCCCTCTTGTGAAGCAGCTCGCTTTGGTATTTTGGTATGTTTGGTATAGATTCTGGAACAGCACACTGTACTATAGAGTTGATTCTGGAACAGCACGCTGTGCTATAGAGTTGATTCTGGAACAGCACACTGTGGGAATAGAGCTGATTCTGGAACAGCTATCTGTGGATATAGAGTTTCTGGATTAGAAATCAATTTAGTCTGGACTTACCTGGAGTAGTGACACATAGTTACTCACACTGATGGCAATCGTTATTGTTGAAGGAAAAAAAAAATTGAGGTGCACCTCTCTCTCTCTCTCTCTCCCTCACTCTCTTTCTCTTTAATGCTTCACACATGACTTAGGTACTTGTCTTACTGGTTTGCTGTCCTTGAAAGATGTTCAGGTATTTCCTGTGTGTGTGTGTGTGTGTGTGTGTGTGTGTGTATGCATATTTCTCTCTATCATGTGACTTTGCCTGCTGTTAGGTACCAGTGATCTGCTCCCCTAATCCTCTCCTCTCTGGCTGTGTCATGCTGGTGTCTATGGGTGCACTCACCTTTCAGTTCCCACGAACATCTGTGACCTGGAGAAATGTGGTTCCACCCTGCTAACACAAACAGAGCGGGGAGATCAAAGGGAGGCTGAGCTCACCTGTGTTCCAGGAGAGAAAGCTTCTTAAACTGTCACATGACACATAAACAGTAACAAATCAACATGTCTGTTCCCAACTGCTGACAGTCACTGTGAGCTATTTGGATGTCTGCCCAGAGAAAGGTATCGAACAAGTAACTGTAGAAACAAGAGAATGAATAACATTTTTTTGTGTGTGTTCATTAATAACATGCCACTTCATATGCAATCCTCATTTACTTCAAGTGGTTAATTTCACTTAAATATTTTGGTTAAAGACAAGGGGCCTATAAAGTTTAAAAACTCCATGAATTATGAAAAAGTTATACTCACAAAAATGCTGTTGAACACATACACACACACACACACACACACACATCTATCTATCTATCTATCTATCTATCTATCTATCTATCTATCTATCTATCTATCTATCTATCTATCTATCTAT
>JAOXYF010000020.1:11059254-11071453 GCA_028565775.1 Sternarchorhynchus goeldii | reverse complement strand
GAGAGGGGGTAAAAGAGAGAGAGGGTAAAAGAGAGGGGTAAGAGAGGGTAAGAGAGGGTAAGAGGAAGGGCTGGGAGAGGAAGAGTGACTAGAACATGCAAGAGGAGGATTGTTTACCGCAACTTTAATCACGTGTTGATCGGCTTCGCTGGTGAGGAGGGACAGAGGAGGGTGAGAGACATTTATACAGAGAATAAGAGAGAGAGAGGGGGACTTTAATGAGATCAGTGAGATGTGTTCTGAGATGGACGGACCAGTGTAAGACGGCCCGGTATCGCTGGGCTTGGGCTGAAATCCTCCAGCTGCCTTTCTGCCAGCCAGCCAGCCGCTTGAACCATCCTGCATGTGTGCGTGTGTGTGTGCGTGCGTGTGCGTGTGTGTGTGCGTGCGTGTGTATGCGTGCATGTGTGTGTGTGCGTGCATGTGTGTGCGTGCGTGTGTATGTTGCGTGTGTTTGTGTGCCCCTGTTCATGTGTGTGCGTGTGTGTGTGTGTATGTTGCATGTGTGTATGTTGCGTGTGTGTTTGTGTGTGTGTGAGTGTGAATAACTGAGTGAAGCCACTCCAGGACCTGTTGGAGTAGATCAGGTTACTGAATAATGAGAAATACTTAACAGTCTCAGCCCCTAACCTTACCATACGTTCACCTGATCACTGTTAAAATTACTGACCAAATAAAATAGACTTGTTAAATGATTTTCTATAGAGTATGTGTGCATTAATTTTAGTTTCTTTACATTTGTATTAAAAATGATTATTATGTGGAACTATATATATAAGCTTTATAAAGTATATAAGTTTGATTTTAACAACAAAAATGTTATTTTAAAAGATTAAGCACATAATCATTTATCATTACCTAACGGGGTAGTATATATACATTACATATATATACACATTACATAAAGGGTTAGTATATATACATTATAGTAAATCAGATGTGAAAGAGGCGAGTTCAGTCCTGCGATTACTGTCCTGTGTATGACATCAACCCCTGAGTGAGATATACACAAATTAGGTGAGTGGGATTTATTTAATTTCACATGGTGCACTGGGACTCAGAGGAGAGACAGTGTGTACTGGGAGTTACCAAAATGGACACACACACACACACACAGACACACACACACACACACACACGGACTGGCACAATCAGAGACGCACATACGGAGACATGGAAGCATCAAATCAGAGAAAAGATCCAGAAAACTGGAAGCGGTAGAACAGTGGAGACAGCATGTTCTACCACCATCTCACTATCCGTAACTATGTCAGGGTCTTCCTCCATGCTCCTCAACCCGTGATTCTTACTTTATGGAGATTCCTCACTGGTGTGCAGAATGACACGACGTTACAACAACGACGTTAAAAACACTACGCTGGCACTGTTCCGGCTCGCCCCTTCACAGCACTGCCCGTGCACCACCCCCTTCCTCCACCCTCCCCCACAGGGCAGCCTTTGTGACGAGTCAGTGACCATACAGGCCCCCGCTCTCTCCGCTCACCTTCAGCAAATAATAAACTGTGCAGAAAGCTGAGAAAATGGAGAGAATAAGAAAAGAAGAAACAGAGCGTGTTGTTGCTCTGCCAGACTAGGGGAGCACAATGGAGCGCCAGACCAGCATTTCCCAAAGTCTTCTTGGGAAAACTGGGAGAAACACATACTGGAACATATTTTAAATATTTACTTAAAATGCATTTATTCTGAATCATTGTCAGAGGACATGGTTGTGAATCTCTAAAATCACGAGCTATTAGTTTCGGCTGCAGTGGCACTGTACTGCTGAAATGAAGTGAAAATAGCTCGAATAATTTCTCCTGATTTTTTGTTTTCTTTTATTGTGTTTGTTTACTTTGAGTGTTTACTTTTTGTTTTCTGTAAGGGTGCGAATACGTTGATGAATGGAAGCTGTATTTTCAATATGGTTTATGTCCTAGAAAAAACATCACTGCTGCTCACCATCATGTTGAATTCCACACAGCATTTAAATGAAGATATTCCTTAGAAAGGCATGTGAGTAAGCTTATCCAGTTCTGTTAGAAACCAGTCATAACCTTGTGCTATATGGAGATTAGGCCTGTCCTAACCCTGTTCTATGTGGACTTTAGGCCTGTCCTAACCCTGTTCTATGTGGAGATTAGGCCTGTCCTAACCCTGTTCTATGTGGACTTTAGGCCTGTCCTAACCCTGTTCTATGTGGACTTTAGGCCTGTCCTAACCCTGTTCTATGTGGACTTTAGGCCAGTCCTAACCCTGTTCTATGTGGACTTTAGGCCTGTCCTAACCCTGTGCTATGTGGACTTTAGGCCTGTCCTAACCCTGTTCTATGTGGAGATTAGGCCTGTCCTAACCCTGTTCTATGTGGACTTTAGGCCTGTCCTAAGATGAAGCAGCTTTCAGTCTGGACCTGCATACAGCTATGTGTCCCCTTTACAATAATGTGGAATTACGTCTGTGCATTGGCTGAAAAAATAACTGCACAGCTGTTTTGTGGCACTTAGCTAATTGCATTTAGCTCTGCTTGTGTGTACACACGCACGTGTATGTGTGTGTTTGTGTGTGTGTAAGTGTGTGTGATCACACTTACACACACACACACACAAACACTGTAAAAGTCCTAAATTACGTACTGTATGTTTAACAGCCTGCCTCTCTCTTGACCATCCTTGTGCACAGTTACTGTGTTTTACAGTCTTCACTCTGTAAATACACTCACAGCAATACGACAGAAAACTCATCTCTGTCTCGGTGCCGTATGGGTGCTGCTCGGAAGTGCGGCTTATTCTTAATCTCACATCAGTTTCACCCTTCTGCCTCTAGGCTGTACTGAAAGCAAGGTTAGCGCCATCGGACTCCTGCAGCGAAGCACTTCCTCTTTACTCTCCGTCCCAAATAAACAAGCCGAATTAGAAATACATCAAACCCTTGATAGAAAAACAACGTGGTCTGACTCAGAGATGTAAAAAAAAAAAAAAAATTAAACAAATAAAAATAAATATGTAAATAAAGGAGTTGAAATATCCGGTGCACAGTATGTGGAGCTGAACTATCCGCCGGTGTGAGGAGAGAGGAGAGCATTAGCACTATTAGAGGTGCTGTACCTGTCTTAAGTCGTATCTTTCAACAAATAATAGTAGTGTGAAGTCTTTGATGTAGTCTCAACACCTGTCATCCTCTGGCAAGGACACTCCCCTTCTGGCAGACAATGAGAGCGAGTGAGCGGAGCCTGGAGATAAAGCATGCGTGCGTGTGTTTTTGCACATGTGAAGGTGAGACTAAGAGGAAGTATATGATATATAGATCCTTCGGTTGCGCTGGACTAAAGGTGAAAAGATACAAGCATGGGTGTGCGTGTTCGAGCAAGGCCAGGTGACTCTGTGGATGTGGAGGTCGCAGGACTGTGTGTAAGAGATGAAATGCTCAATGAGGAGGCAGTGTGATTATACACACACACACACACAAGGTGAGTGACAGACAATAGCTGTTGTAAAATTCTCTCACATCTTAGCTATTCTTTATTCATGGACCCTGTGCTCTCTCTTTCTCCCTCTCTCCCTTTATCTCTCTCTCTACTGCTCTCTCGCTCTCTTTCCTTCTCTCCATTCCTTTAAATATCTCCTTTTTTTTTGGTTTTCTTACCCTTGCAGGCCTCTCTATGAATTATTTGAGTTTTGCGCTGTGTGTAAATGCTACCTCTTATCACAGAGAGTTGGGTAAGAGTCCCCAGCACTCACGCAGACACCTCATCTGATACCGATGTTCCACACTATTAAGTAGACTATCTCACTGTCATTGTCTGCAATGCTCTACTGAAAATTGTGGTTCAGTGCAATGTGCACTCTTCACTGGAAACACTTCAGGTGTTGTGTCAAATCACCAGGAGAACAGTTACAGTGAGAGAAGTCATGTTTTCAGCACTGCTGCATCTTTAATCATCACTAATTCTCCGTGTGGTGCATCATCTGAGTTCGTCAGATCCGTTCGGCGTGGAACGACATGAGAGAGAGAGACAGAGAGGGAGAGAGCATGCCGACAAAGTGTGTTGGTAATAGTTGCATGACACTATCCTTCCCCACTGAATCTGTGTCATCTAACTTCCGTAGGATTTGTTTTGACAAAACAGGTTAGCATAAAGTTGGAGGTGTCAGGTGAAACAAAGGCCTGTTGGGAGTGCAGGTTTTTGCGTGCGTGCGTGCGTGTGCGCGCGCCGAGTCTTGCCATGGGAAGCATGTGTCAGTCACAGGTGGGGTGTGGCGTTCCAGGCCTCCAGGGTTTGTGTTCAGGAGCAGAGCCTTTTGATTCTGAATGAAAACACCAAGTTGCAAGTAAGTTGTGAAGAGCTGCTTCCATCTCAGCTATTGTACATGCCTCTCAAACACAAACACACCTTACAGATGCATGTCAAAACAAATGTTGAAATGTTTTTGTTTTTTGTTCTGGTTTGGAGGCTGTTGATGGTTTTGAATGCTTGGATTTACACATCAGCAATGGAATCTTGTTGGATAATTTTGATGCAAATGAAACCTGAGTGAGTCTAAGACTTAAACAACAAATTGGGGAAAGGGATTTTAAATTTAAAATGTTTTTACATTTATTTAGTCATTGCACTATTTGATTAGAGTGTCACTACAACTCTGCTAAGATATACTGATATCAAACATAGACACAACTGGCCTATTTAACAAGGAAAAATACATTCTACAATCACCATCATTAAATTAGCACACGTCTCACTCATTTGTCCAGTTGTTGCTTTGTTCCTTAGTAACCTGGCCCTGATTGGCTGGCTCTGCCCAGCCTACAGCGAGGTGATGATGCGATGTGGACAGAGAGATTGATGTGAGGCAGTGGGAACTGAGGCTGCAGCTCTTTGAAGTCCTGCAGAAGGGGAGGAAATTGATATATCAGTTAAAGCCCGAGAGCCTATTAGAGGAGCTCCAGTCAGGTTAATGCGATAGCCCGCATATTACCCTCCCAACCTCTTTCAGCCGGGACCTAATGCTTAACTCAGCACATGCTGAGCGATGTCCATGTGCACACGCACACACACGCACGCACGCACACACACACACACACACACACACACACACACACACACACACACACACACACACACACACACATAATCAGTCGTCAGTACACTACCTGCCAAAGCACAGGGCATGATGGAGATAAATCAAATATGGAACACAGTATCATCTCTCTTCCTTTGTCTCTGTGTCTCTCTCTCTCTTTCTCTTTCACACACACATACACATTCATTCGCCCATACATACAGTGTTTTATGTGTGAGTTTAGATCAGGGTTTGCCCGTTAATAGCCAGAGGAAGTTCAGAGTGCAGCTGAAGTCCTTAAAGTCTGAGTGTAAAGGGGTGCAGTCAGTTCCACCAGCAAACCTCAAATCTGCCATATTCACATACCTTAATCCAAGGCTTTTGAGGGTCTTCATTCAGAACTGAGGGTTAAAGTCCTAACCACATGCGCACGCGCACACACACACACACACACACACTTCACCCTCCCACCAAGAGGTGAGACTGAGATCATCCATATTTAATGCCGTGCAGAAACACATTTACATTAAAAATGTAGAGTGGTGTCTTTTTAATTCACACAGCCTGTATTTATTATTAAACCTTTGTCTTTGGGGTCAGATCGCAGGAGTCTGGCTGTCCGTCAGCGATACCTGCACGCGTTCAGTTCATCAGGTCACGTGACACCTATTCCAGAATGTTGGTGCCACTTTGATGTGCCTGATCTTTACACTATTATTGAATTATTTTATTATTTTGTCCTAGCCGTGGTCTACATAGCTTCAATGTAACTTATCAGTGCTACAAACAGGTGGATACATGTCTATGCAAAGTCATATTTTGAAGAGTAAGAAGTAATAAATCGGTGTGTTTTATGCCTTGCGATGTTAACGAGGTTCTCCAGAACGCAGAACCTCACAACATTTAAACTCAGATGGATTTCAAGTGGAATGTGCCCTGGCTTGTTAGTATATTACAGAATTGACTTTAGTTAGACAAAATGCATGTGATATTTTGGCTCTGCTTAGCTAATATTCTTTAAAACCATGATTAGTTGTTTAGAAAATATCAATATCATATAAATTAATTTTTCTTTGTTTGTGAGATTGATGTATACTAACTACAGTAAGCAGGATTAAAAACTACAGCTGAATACCTGAATCACAGTATCCAACAGTAATTTCTTTGGCTAAAAAAAACCCCAAAAAAACCAAAAACGTATCATTCTCATTTGTGGCCTAATATTTGTGGCGTTTAAAGACCATCACACATGCAGACGTGCCGCTAACCCACACACACTCACACACACCCACAGCCTCTGTTGTGCGTTTGTTGGTGCGTATGTGGAGAGCTGTTTTGATGGTTCCTCCGCTCCTGCATGGTGCTCACTGGAGCCATGTGCATATATATGGAATTTGTGAATATCTAAACCATTATTTAGCATCCAAATCAGTTCTGCTTGTCTGGCTGATGGACAATTTGGGCGTGACCCAGGCCTGTCTCGCACAGCCGATGCTACGGGGATTCGCGTGCATTGTGGGGACTGTTTGCGTTGGTGCTTTTCACCTACCATTCTCTTATCCTTTTAACTTGCATGCACAGGAGGCCATCATGAAATATGCATGCAGAAAAAATGGCTTTTCCATATTCTTGTGAGCAATTATTGGCATGATTCCTCTAATGGCATGAAGCTATTTTGAGTTTCTTTCTTTTTTATTAAGGTTTCAGTCTACATTGTTTCGGTTATAAATTTATAACATAGTAACATGGTTTAAATTTATAAAATGTTTGCAAATGGGTAGTGCAAACAACTCATTGTGGCAGTGATGGTCTATGGTGTGAAGTGATGGTCTATGGTGTGTAGTGATGGTCTGTGGTATGTAGTGATGGTATATGGTATGTAGTGATGGTATATGGTTTGTAGTAATGGTATACGTCTCGTAATGCTGGTCTACAGTATGTAGTGATGATCTGTGGTGTGTAGTGATGGTCTATGATTCATAGTGACAGTATATAGTGTGTAATGATGTTCTATAGTGTGTAGTGATGGCCTATGGTGTGTAATGATGGTCAATGGTGTGCCTGTGCCATGCTCTCAATCTCTTCATTTTGATTTCTGCATGGAAATCCAAAATATTTTCCCAGCATTGAATAAAGTCCTGAAGGCTTATTAATGTGCAAATAACCTCTCTCTCTCTCTCACTCTCACAGAGACACCCAGAGGCCCTGAGCTGTTTAAGAGAGAGATTCAGGATTTAAGCTTGTGGCAGTTCACTGGGGAGCCCTACATCAGTATTTAATTCTCGGAATCGGTGTGTGTGTGTGTGTGCGTGTGTGTTTCCATGCAAGTAAGAGGATGCGTGTATTCATAAGGTGTGTGTGTCTGTGTGTGTATGTGTGTGTGTGTGTGTTTGTGATGGAGTCCATTACCCAGTAAAAGTGTGTATGTTTACTCATGCTTAAATAAGTTCCTTCAGCTACTCTTACTTGCTCAATAACTTCACCTGCTGCCCAGTGAAATTGCCTTCACAGATGGGACATATTGTGATTCTGATAGCATGCAAGACCTTACTTGGTGCACACACACGCGCACACACACATACACACACATACACACAAACAAAATACAAATCTCAGGATAAAAACCCTGCAGGATCAAACTTTATCCTTACGAGTGGCAACAGGATTATTGAGGCATTAGTAAATGATACAGTCTATGGTAAATGATACAGTCTATGGTAAATGATACAGTCTATGGTAAACGATACAGTCTATGGTAAATGATACAGTCTATGGTAAATGATACAGTCTATGGTAAACGATACAGTCTATGGTAAACGATACAGTCTATGGTAAATGATACAGTCTATAGCAGAATCTAGATGAATCACATAGAATACATCCAGGAACATAATGTCCTTCTGCTCTTATTCACAGATTCAAATTAATTAAAAAAATAATAATCAGGAAGTTTCCAGACTTTTTTATTCATGCATTTACACACAATGAGTCTGTGAGTTATATCACTGACTTTGGTATAGGAGGTTGTGAGTTTGAATCCTGGCCAGGGCGTTTCCAGTGCAGTACAGCCTCAATATACATGCCAGTGATAAATGAGATGGTTGGATACAAGATGAACTTCACTTAGAAGGAGCAGTATCCTCCATGGAGAAGGAGGCTGGAGCCCAAGATGCAAAAAGGCAGGATCCATGTCCCCAAGAAATACAAGAAGCTGTCCATACCGGAGGCCTTGGAAACAGCTAAGCCAAGACAGCTCTGGCTGCCCACCTAAAGAGGTACACGCAGAAAATAAACAAGATGTTTATTTTATGAACTTGAGGGCACGGTAACAACATGAGAACAGAACCACCTAAGCTAGATATACATATGGGAAAAGAGGAATCACACAACACCAATGCCCAGTGGCTACAGAACCAAAGATCAGACCACAGCAACCTCCCTGAGCAGGATCCAGTAACTATCACACTAGCAGATGTCCAAGAAAGGCTCTCAAGAATGAAGAACTGGACAGCCCCAGGCCCTGACATGGTCCATGCCTCCTGGCTGAAGAAGCTAACTCCACGCCATGACTGCCTAGCAGTACAATCGAACTAGTTACTACTGGGTGGAATTCACCCTGGATGTTTTACTGAAAGCCTATCAGCTCTGAGCCTGTAGGAAAGGGGCAGTTCCGTACAACTACAGAACAGCAACCTGCCCCTCTGCACAACATGGCATCTTGTCAGGCATCGCAGTGGGTAAGATAAGTAGGCACATGGGTCAGTACATGGGCAGGGCCCAGAGAGGGATTAGTAAGAGTACCTGGGGAACCAGGCACCGACTACTGGTGGATGACACAGTCACTCAAGACTGTAAAACCAAACAGTCCATCCTATGCACCACCTGGACTGAATGCAAGAAAGACTATGATTCAAAGTCCCACACATCCTGGAATGCTTGAAGCTCAGTAAATTCATTTGAAATGTATTTATATAGCGCTTTTTACAACACGTCACAAAGTGAGCAAACTGAGGACAACAGTGGCGAGGAAAATCTCCCTCGGCGAATAAGGAAGAAACCTTGGGAGGACCAAGAGTCAAAAGGGAACCCATCCTCCATTGGGTGGCCCAACTAGCAACAGTCTTGAGTTTTTAATAATGTCCACACTTTATATAACATCAACAGGACTCTAATAACATTCATCAAGAACTCAGTGGGACTGTGGAAGACAACCTTAGAGGCCAACTTATAGCCTATAGCACAGGTCAACATCAAGTATGGGATTTACCAAGGAGATGCCCTGTCCCCACTGCTGTTCTGCATAGGCCTAAATCCCCTCAGTGAAATCATCTCCAAGAGTAGCTATGGGTACAAACTACCACCTTCACTACATGGATGAAATCAAGCTGTATGCCAGGAGTGAAGGAGACAATGACTCACTAATCCATCTCACTAGGATATACAGCAGCAACACTGCAATGTCATTTGGACCGGATAAGCGTGGATGGTTCCAAAAAGAGGAAAGGTAGCTACAACAGAGGGGATCATACTATCAGGAGATAAAGTAACAGATGTTGAGGGCAGCTACAAGTACCTTGGAATCCCACAGGCAAATGATAATCGTGAAGAGGTCACAAGGAAAGCAGCTACAGCTAAATACTTACAAAGGGTGAGGCAAGGCCTGAGAAGTCAGCTGAATAAGAAGAACAAGATCCATGCTATCAACACTCACAATACCAATCATCAGATATCCCACTGGCATAATCAACTAGAAATCAAAAAGATCCAGGAGTACACCAGGAAGATGACCCCAAGTGATGAGGTGCTTAGAGTGTTTATCAGACAGCAGAGACCCACGGAGGATGTGGGGGAGCAGGAATCATCATGGGAGGATAAACACCCCCCCCCACCCCCCATGGCACGTATCACTGTCAAATAATGGAAGAATCCTACCAATGGCTAGGAAAAGTTGGATTGAAAACAGCACAGAGACACTTATCAAGGCAACGACTAGAACAAAATAAATACAAGAACAATAGAGGCTGGGATCTACCACACCAGGCAAGACTCTAGATACAGGCTGTGCAAAGATGCCCCTGAAACAATCCAGCACATAACAGGGCAATGTAAGATGCTAGTAGGCAGAGCACACATGGAACGGCATAAGCAAGTAGCTGAAATAGTATACAAAAATAACTGTGCTGAGTTTGGACTAGACGTTCCAAGGTCTAAGTGGGACTTTCCTCCACAGGTGGTGGGGAATGACCAAGCTAAGATCCTGTGGGACCTCCAGATACAGACGGACAAAATGGTAATGGCTAACCAACCGGACATAGTAGTGGATAAACATTAGAGGAGGGCCGTGGTGATAGATGTAGCGATCCCAAATGATGGCAACATCAGACACAAGGAACACGAGAAGCTCGAGAAATACCAAGGGCTGAAAGAAGAGCTAGTAAAGATGTAGAAGGTGGTTGCCGTAGTTGTTGGAGCACTAGGGTCTATGACCCCCAAAGTGAGAGAGTGGCTCCAGCAGATCCCTGGAACGTCATCCGAGATCTCTGTCCAGAAGAGTGCAGTCCTGGGAACAGCTAAGATACTACACAGGACTCTCAAGCTCCCAGGTCTCTGGTAGAGGACCTGAACTTAGAGGACCTGCTTGGGAGGACGAGTGGAGAATATACTGTATATATAGACTGTATATAACAGTATGTTTTTCTTTCAGGTATCAAAAAACCTCAAAACATAGTATTTTGTGCTTTGTACCTCATGTCACCAAGCATTTGTGTTTGATTGTATGCCATAACCTCTCTTTGCCTGCAGATAATCATAAATACCAACTGACATTTGAGTGCAGTTTTTCTTGTCACCATGAAAACATAACAAGTTCAGCTCTGTTTCACAGACCTTGAGTCATTATTCCAGTTTGAAAGACAGAAGTGCAGTATATCACCCTGACCACTTGACCCCAAAACCCAACATACCTGTCTCTCATTCTTGCATTGTGTGTGTGTGTGTGTGTGTGTGCGCGTTTGTGAAAGTGCTTTATTGCCTCTGAAAGAGAACCGGCAACCTCTGAGAGCACGTCTGAGTTATAGCTTAGGCCCAGTGGCCACTCTAACGAAGTGGCCGCTCAAATTTATGACACGGCCAAGTTCACGGCACTGACCTGGAATCAGTGCAGGCATCCACCTGTGCAGAGAAAGAGGCTGGTTCAGATCCAGCTTCTGCCTAAGGACTGCAGTTCTTCACGGTGTATAAATACTGTGCACTCTGTGTGCTCCTCTGACTAACTATACTGCTCTACAATATCCGGTGCATTTCTTTTCCTAGTACAGTGAATGTTTGTGTGTGTATTTATTTCAGACTTTATTGGTACATGTAACTTTGAAGCATTTTTTGTCTTCCTAGTTTATGTATAAACCTCATATTGATAAATCTAGTAATGCGGTGCTAAAAAATAAAGTAAATAAAATCAGTTTCAAGTTATAGACGAGGTCTGCTTGGACAACAACAGGTATAATGGTGTATTCTATTTCTATATCAGATCCAGATTCACCTTTAGGCATGAACCAGTAATGGGCACTCCTATTTTGGGATTGCTTTGTGTTAACGAACAAAGTGTGTGTGTGTGTGTGTGTGTGTGTGTGTGTGTGTGTGTGTGTGTGTGGACTCCTGGGGAAGGGAAGGTCAGGGGAACTGAGCATAAAGAACTGGACCGGAGCCTCTCTGCTCCTAATTGCTTAGATCATATTGCCAAACAAACACAGTATCTCAGTCTACACCCTCTTTTATAAACAATAATCCCACATATGCTAAGAAAGACCCAGTGGATGAATCACCTCCCAATCTCCTGTAGCACAGGAACACACCATGCTCTCGCTCTCTCTCGCTCTCTCTCTCTCTCTCTCTCTCATACACACATTGTCTGGTCAGCTCTTAACCCAGACCTCCACTGGAGCTGGAGCACTTTTCATTCAAGGTAAAACTACACACTCATAAATATACAAAACCCTATCAATTAATAATGAATTAAACATGTGATCTGCATGCACTGTGACAGAGAACACAGGTTAGTCTGGACTGATACAGAGAGAAAAGAGAGAGCACAGGGTCCATGACACACACACACACACACACACACACACATTACTATACTAATATAT
>JAOXYF010000020.1:11005870-11020823 GCA_028565775.1 Sternarchorhynchus goeldii | reverse complement strand
GTTATTGAGTGCAGAGGACAGTAAATACATGAGAGCAGCAGAGCCCTGAGAGAGACAGCAGAGCCCTGAGAGAGACATAACTTTGAAAAGTCAGGGATAAGTAAACAACAGATCACTTCACATTGGCCTGTCACTGTTACTCTAATTAGTCCGCCCAGGAGTGGGGAAAATCTTCACCTCTGATTTATGTTGGTAGTCATTAGTCGCGTTTAACCACTTGCTGTGTTACTGGGGAGTTACTGGGGAGTTACTGGGGAGTTACTGGAGAGTTACTGCGGAGTTACTGGGGAGTTACTGGAGAGTTACTGCGGAGTTACTGGGGAGTTACTGGGGAGTTACTGGGTAGTTACTGAAGAGTTACTGTGGAGTTACTAGGGAGTTACTGGGGAGTTACTGGAGAGTTACTGGAGAGTTACTGGGGAGTTACTGGGGAGTTACTGGAGAGTTACTGGGGAGTTACTGGGTAGTTACTGGAGAGTTACTGCGGAGTTACTGGGGAGTTACTGGGGAGTTAATTAGGAAGCTCATCTGTACCTAGGCCTGTCCAGATTTATGGGACCACACAGCTGACCTCAAACTAGACATTTTGGTTTGAAGGAGACTCACTATGGCACCTCCTGACCGCTGATTATATTATATTTGTCCAATAAGTTAGGCTGCATTGCCAGGACTATGTGTGTCTTTGTGTGTGTGTGTGTCTGTGTGTACCACTATTTTCTTATAAATGGACTCCAGCCTCAGACCCAGGGGCATAACTGGTAAAAGCAATCTTTTACAAAGCTGAGATTCAGGATTGAATCCCAGCTGTTCCATGCGCCATCAGAGGTCACGCACCTTTTGCTGGTAGTATTCCTTCATGCTAGAGGGAACACATGCTGTGAGAGATCTGCTAGAATGCTGGGAATTTGTGACAAGGACATTAGATGAAATTCTGCATGAAATATAATTCAAAATGTGTGGGTTAAAGAAAGAAACAGAGTGTATGTCACAATGTATGTCAGTTCTGTAGTTAATGTTAATTTGTAATGTCATTTCATTCTGTGCAGGTGTCAGGTGGGATTAGGCTTCTGCAGTATTTATCATTCTCACTTTCAAATTCAGATTTTCAAATTCGAACTGATTTATCGGCATGAATTATGGTTAAGAATGAAATAAATAACATCAAAATTGATAACATTGTGAAAAAATAAATAATATATATAATAAAGCTCTCTCACTCTCCCATCTTCCACCCTCTCTCTCTCTCTCTCTCTCTCTCTCTCTCTCTCTCTCTCTCTCTCTCTCTCTCTCTCTCTCTCTCTCTCTCTCTCAAAGTCATTGTAACATGGATAGACGAAGGGTGTGGTGGAGTGTGGGTGGAGAGGTTTGGATCGTTGTGTTGACTTGATCACCGGCCCACGGGAGTCCTTGCTGTGGAACCACTTAAAAGATAACGGCCAGGCTGATGTTTTTGAAGCTGGGGCCAGCGCGGTGAACAGTTGAAACAATATCACTGATGTAACGGAAATGAGAGCTGAATGGCACTGTTTACACTCCTTGGATGTTCACATATAAGCAGCAAATTCCAACATAAACATCCACTTAGAGCATGTAAATGCAGAGGCTATTAATAAGCTCTTTCATCTTTCTTATAGAGTGTGTGTGCATGACCCTTGGGGCCCTGTCTCTCTCTCTCTCTCTCTCTCTCTCTCTCTCTCTCTCTCTCTCCCTACCTCTCCTTTTGTCTCTATACCTGTCTTTACCCCTCCTTCAGTCTCTCCCTCTTGGTAATTCTCTTGGCTCCTGTGGACCAGTTCCCATTGCAGGGTGTAAAGATGCAAACAGTTTCTAGGATTCTGAGATTCAGTACATACCCTTAGTTAGCATGGTAATAATTCCAGTGACAGGTCTTTGGGTGCATGCACAAGTGTGTGTGTGCATGTACATACATGCATGTGTGTTTGTGCATGTATGTGTGTGTGTCTGTGTGTGCATGCATATCTGTGTGTGTGTGTGTGTGTGTGTGTGTGTATGTGTGTGTGTTTGTGCGTGTGTGAGACTGTGTGTGTGTCTGTGCTGCGTTGTGCGTTAGAAGTGCAGTTCAGGATCTTTAATGTCTGAGCCAAGAGCAGGTAGCTGCTCTGCTCAAGAGTAACTGCCAAGTGATTCTCTGGGCATTACTCCCATTTAGGGTGTGTGTGAGTGTTTGTGTTGTTAATATGTGTGTGTTGTGAATGTGTGTGAGTGTGTGTGTGTGTGTGCGTGTGTGTGTGTGTGTGCGTGTGTGTGCGTGTGTGTGTGTGTGTGTGTGTGTGTGTGTGTGTGTTGAGGATGGATGGGTTGGTTTATGTGTGCTGTGTGTCCATGCACATGTGTTTGTGTGTGTGTGTGTGTGTGTGTGTGTGTGTTTTTATCTTTCTAATATTTCTCTGTGAAACAACATCTAAGGACATCCTTTACCCACTGATGAAAAATAATATGGTAGCATATGGCTGTTATTTACACGAACGGCACAATAACACAACCCTTGAACTGGAAATGGAGGTCTTGTTTCCCCTTTTCCTCTCCCGCTGAAGCTGACGTGAGCAGACGCCGTTCATTTAGACCCCAGCCACTCCGGCTGTGTGAAGGGAATAAAAGCAAGATGACTGGGAGGTGAAGGCCATGGGCAAGAACACTCTCTCTCTCTCTCTCTCCTTCCTTCTCTCTCCTCTCCCTCCCTCCTTCTTTCCCTCCCTCTCTCTCTCTCTCTCCCTCTCACCTGCTATAGTTTGTGCTACCACAAACCCCTAAACCCCTAAAGAAAAAAGATGGACAAAAACTCATGAGTAATACAAGATCAGCAGGAGGGTACAGGTCTGGCTCTCCACCCATCTGTGGTGGACTCTGGCTGGGTGATGGAGTCTGGGGTGGTGGAGCAGTTTCACAGGGTGGAGCTGATTGATGCACCCTGGTAGCCGGAGAGTTTGTGCCTGGAAGATCATCCAAACCTCCAGGTTTCGTCCCATCTAATAAGGAAATACGTAGCTAGAGCTTCTTGTCACAGAGGAAGTGGATTTGGGTTGAATGTAAGTCTATTATAAGGCCTCAGTGTGTTAAAGTACTGTGGAACAGTAGCAGTATTATGATTAAGCCATTTCTTCAGTGTCTGATAAATTAGTAATCTAAATGAATCTTTTCATACCATACTTTTTTTTTTTAATCTAATTCTTACCGATTTTATCTGATCTTGTTGTGTCTTACTGTGAATGATGCAACTGTAAATCACATTTTGTTTTCTAATTATTCAGATAAGATCAAATGAGTAATTCATAAAGTTCTTTCTGTTTCTCTCTCTCTCTCTCTCTCTCTCTCTCTCATTCTCATTTTCTTTCTCCCCCTTCCCTCAGCAGAAGACAGATGGTAACTCAGTTTGAGGTCTCGCCAACATTAGCTCCACTTTCCTTATCCAAACACACTGGGCACCACTAGTCCTATCACATGACCTGGGAGAATATCACATGACCCATGGTTCTCCGCCCCTCATTAAGGGAGATTTGCTGGTTTGGGTTTTCTCCTGCTCCTGCTCACAGCTGGGGGATGTCCATCTGGACTTCTCTTCCGCACTCACATTGTCAAATTTCATTATATGACACTAAAACCAGAGCTGGAGTCTCTTAATCGTCCCTTTATTGGCTGTGACTAATCAACGAAGGACAAAATGATACAAAATACTTACATAAATAAACAAATACAAGTATTGCTCTCCATACGAAGAAACTTTCTTTACATCTTTAAGAAGCATCCAATCAGAATGATAGGAGCAGGAGACCTGAACCAATCAGATGTTGATCGAAGTTCCATCTGTGTTTTGTGGACATGTGAGTGTTTGAACATTATGCGGGAGATGGACTGCAAAAGGCTGCCGTCTTTTCTGTGCCTCAGTGTGGGAACAGTTTAATCTGAAGACAAACTAAAACTGGGCTTATGGGGCTGGGTGACTTTCAGCGCAAAGATCATATTCCTATCAGAAGAGTGGAGGAGAGAGAGAGAAGGAGAGAGGGAGAGAGAGAGAGAGAGAGAGAGAGGGAGGGAGCAAAAGAGGGCGAGAGTGTAGCAATAATGAGAAAGAGAGAGTGAAGAGAAAGAGAGAGAGAAAGGAGAGAGAGAGATCACTGCTCTCCCTTTCAGATGGTAGATGCTGGGGTCAGAAGGAAACAGCATCTCCCTGCGAAGGGCAACAACTGGCCCTCACCCGGCCGTATGTCCTCATCAATCACCCAGCTTTGTTGACTGAGCAACATGATGTCACTATTCATTTCACACATTCCACTTGTGCGGGGCCCCACTGGGGAGCCCACAGTGCTCAGTCGGCATTTCCTGTTCCGCTGCATTCTGGGATATGCCCGCTTCCTCCGAGAAGATCTGCCCGGTTTTGTGATTGTTGCTTTTTGTTGATTTTTTTCATCCCTCTCCTCCTCGCTCCATCCCTCTCCTCTCCCTCTCCTCTCCCTCTCCTCTCCCTCTCCTCTCCTTTCACGCCCATTAGCGTTAGCATCAGCGCATCACGTAACGCGAGCATCGCTAGTGTAGCCGCCACGCGAGGACCTCTGCGTTCCTGGAATCCTGCAGGGCCCTCGCATAGCAAGGACCTTTAATTAGCACTGGGACGGCCTTTCGATCAAATCTCGCACTTCGCGAGCGCAAAGAGCAGACGTGCCACACAATCGTGCACGAGGTGTCGCGTTTGAAAGAATGGTGTCAGTGTGCTGACAAGCTCCAGATAACTGGGTTCTGAGCAGGAAAAAAAAGGACGTTTAAAGCCGATACCGACCTGAGAGATGAACTGTCTGTCTCAGCAATGTGATTGTAGTTTATTTTTGGGGATTATGAAAATCAAAAGTCTTAATGTGGCTCTCAGGAATGTTGATTTATTAGTTTAACATGAAAAGGGGTCTCTAAAGCGCACGATGAACAGCGTGCGCCATCTTCCCCGGTTTTAATAGAGTCGTGTTTACTGTGGACACCAGCTGCTTTCCTTCGCTTTCCTTCGCTTCTCCAGTACAGGGCTGGAGCAGCAACTGCTCTTGTGATATTTCTACCATGCTCCCCCTTTTTTTGGTCTTTGTCTTACTCTTTCCTTCTCCGCTTCACTGTATGCCTTACACACCCCTCTCTCTCTCTCTATCTCTCTCTTTCTCTCTCCCTCCCTCTTTAAATCTTTCCCTGTATTTCTCTCTCCCCCTGACCCCTCTCTCCCGCCCCTCGCCTTCCAGCTTTGGGAGGATTAACTGAAGCTTACCACGCAGGTCAAGCTGCCCTTTTGGCCTGTAGCGCACGGACGTTTGAAGGTGCGCCAGGCCAGTCCTTGCTGAGCCTCCTCGTTCGCCCGATTCTCCAGTGGCCCGCCCTGGGCACAGATGGGCCCTCCTCCACACCCCATGCCCCACGCTCCACGTTCTCACCCTCTTGGGCCTTTGCCCCGTTATTAGTTTATGGTTCGGTTCTGCATTCCTCGCGCCCAGCCTGTGGTCGATGCAGAACCTTCAGCTTTATTGTTTACACATGTCCGACTCTCTCACTCCACAGCGGGTAGAGGCAAAACACAGAGGAGGATGGGGCAGGAGGGAGTAGGGAGCGTTAGCAGGAAGCATTGCTCAAACTCACCACACCTTGATCTGATCTGCAGAGAGGTGCAGAGAGGCAGGTCCATTCTATTTGTTAAGGCATAAACAGATACTAAACAGGCAGAGTACTGAAGGCGTGATTTATCAAGTTGGCTCACATTGGACAGTCACAGCGCCCCCTGGCTTCCTGGCCTGGAAAGGCTCCTGGAGAGAAGGCTGTCTTCATTTGGGAGCAAGAGGGAAACAGAGGCAGGCAGACAAACATATGGTCACAGCTCATTACAAAGTGTCCACTGCTGGTCAGTCCATAACAGTCCCTTCACCACCTCTGTATCAGAGAGAGAGAGAGAGAGAGAGAGAGAGAGAGAGAGAGGGAGACCTTGCTGAAGCTGAAGTAACTGCAGTTTATCAGACGTGCCTGTCTCAGAGCAGATGAGGTGCTCATCAATAACACTAGTCCAGTTTTCTCTTTCATCTTAGTCATGGAAAGAAAAAAAAGGTCCATGTAAAACTGCATAAAAGCACACAGGTCTGACATGTAAGGCAATACGTCTCGAAATAAACGGATTATTTTTCTGCCTAGAAATCGTGTTTCAATTTGACTTTTTCGCCAGAACACTGCTATGTCTTTGATCCCAAGGCTCTGCCTGCACATGGTTAACACATCTTTCAAAAGATAAAGGCAAGAAATATGTTCCACGGTGATGTCATACAGCAGAGCTACAGAGGGGCAGGGTGCAGGACAAACTTTCACAGGAGAAGCATGCTCCTGGGTGTGTGTGCATGCAAACGTGTGTGTTTTCAGGTGTGTTTGCACATATGTGCATATATGTGCGCGCGTGTTTGTGTGTCTGTGTGTGTGTGTGTGCGGGCATGTGTGCGTGTGTGCGTATATATGTGTGCATGTGTATGTATATGTGTGTATGTGTTTGTGTGTGTGTATATGTGTGTATGTGTTTGTGTGTGCTCGTGTGCATTGCCCTGTGTTGTATCTCACTGGTCTGTTTGTAAAATCAATTACAGATTGTCCAGCCCAGATTCCTCTCTGTAGGACCTTAATCGTTACGACTCCTGCTCAGGATCATTCCAATGAGGCCCGACATCTTTTTTTTTTTCTTTACTCCCTGCAGTCTTTCTCTTTTCCCCTCCTCTTTTTCTCCCTCCCTTCCTCTCTCTCAGACTCCTCTCTCACACTTCGATACATTCGTGTACGTCTTACAGTTCAGTGGAGAGTCATCCATCTTCGTTTTCTTGGATTTGTCCCTTTGATCAGCCCGAGGCTTCTTACAGTACATCTGGTCTGCATTTAGACCCCCAGCACACTGCGGCTCAACGGCCGCTACCTGCCATTACAAAGCAACACTTTTATTGGAGATTTTGTAAATGGACTAAATCCTGCAGACTCTTCAGTCCGAATAGCTCAGAGTGGAGGACTCCTTCAGCCCACTTACATCTCGTCTTCTCTTCTATCACTTCCCCACCGAAGATGATCAGTCTTTCTCTTTCAAAATTACAGTAGACACCTCAGCAGTTCCACCCTGAGCGTCTATTTGATTTGGTACAACTCCATTAATCACACTCGTTTATCTTCTGAGACACTAATACTGTAATAACAGTTCAGACTGAGGAATTCTGGAAAATTCTGTTGTGTTTGTGTGTGTGTGTGTGTGTGTGTGCATGCGTGCGCGCGCGTGTGTGTATGTGTGTGTGTGTGTGCATGCACGCGCGCCTGTGTGTGTGTGTATGTGAGTTCTCTAACCCTCTCTGACTCAGTCCCAGTCCTGAGCCTCCACTCCCCTAATCAGCTCTAATCAGAAGTGAAATGCGTTTTTCTAAGGAAGTAGCTGGAAAATTTCACAATCTGCATTTTCTCAGACCATACTGATTAGAGAAACATTAACCTCCTGTCCCAGTCACTTCCAATCTGCCTTTCATCTGTCTCTCCAATCACCTGATTATTGAAGCAGTGACCTGGGGATCCCATTCTACCAAGAGATGAAATGGATGCCCTAAAGTTTTTACTCTGATTTTTCTACAATATCTCTGGTTATGGGCATTACTCCTTGCAGAGCAAATGAGGATAATTGAGGTGTGTACTTATGTGTGTGTGTGTGTGTGTGTGTGTGTGTGAGTGCGACCACTCACGTGTGTGTGTGTGTGTGTATGTGTGTGTGAGTGCAACCACTCACGTGTGTGTGTGTGTGTGTGTGTGTGTATGTGTGTGTGTGTGCGACCACTCACGTGAGCGTGTGCGCACATGCTTGCGTGTATATGTGTGTGTAACGTATAGGCGGTAATCTTGCAGATGTCTACAGGGAGTGTGAAAGTTGTTCAGTCGAGTTACTGCAGAGGTCATGATTACAGCTGGGCTTCTGAGCTTCCTACTGCTTCCCACAGCACAATTCTAGCCTTTATATTGAGTATTGACTAGCTGTCACAGCAATAAAAAGGCATCAGTTCAGGGTTGCCAAATATTCTAGTTTTAACAAAACAAGAGGTCACACTGTAAGTTAAGAGGTTAAAGATACCTTCAGTGCCAATAACATCACACTTATGATTGTATTATTTAATGCTTAGTAGTTATTTTTATGAAAGTGTTTTCAGTCATTTTATGTGGCATTACACAATTAGCTAGTACTTTTAAAAATGTTGAATATCTGTCTACAGCTTTAAAAAGCAAATAAAATGTGCAGGCTGGAAGTTCAACAGCAACAACAAATGATAAACAAGCAATCTGGGGGTTTCTACAAATGCAGAGAGGAGTCACCACATCTCAAATGAGGGATCTGAGTTCTGATTCTCCCATTGGCTCCTTCTGGCCTGAGTGTTTTTAACCCAGCTGGTTTGAACTGATTAATTGCATGCCAGCCAATGGTGGCCAGAGGAAGGAAGAGTGAGAAAGAGGCGGAGAAGGTGGGAGTGGGCTTCGAACCTGCCGCAGGGGCTGGTCCTGTTAACCACTCACATCATAAGAGCCCTTGGATTGGCAGGAGCAGTGCTTTCTCTTTCATCTCTTTCTCTTTCTCTCTCTCTCTCTCTCTCTCTCTCTATCGCTCTCTCCGTCGCTCTCCCCTATGGTCTGAGACTCTCTGCCGAGTCACAGTACGTATTCGTACCTGACACCCAATCTTCCAGCAAAGCAACCAGAAGAGCAGGAGGCCTTCCTCAGCCTGAGCAGTGGGGCAGGGTCCTAAATCCCACCACCTCACGGGATTCACCATGCAATCCTCACAGCCAGAGCCAGACAAGCCCACATGGTCATGACCAGCGACCAGCAAGAGGAAGATGATCTTTCTCTGACACTCAAACACACACACTCAAACACACACACTCAAACACACACACTCAAACACACACACTCAAACACACACACTCAAACACACACACCTGCTGAGGCTCTGGAATACTCTTCCCCCGTGTCATAAACATCTCAGGTTTCCATTCACCATGCGTTCTGTTTATATATCGAGGTTTACAATCCCTAACCAAAACACGGCTCTCATAGCGGTGTGTGTGAAGAAGAGTTCACTCCAACCCACTCCGCTAGTGACCTGCAGGGCCGCCCCTGTCACAACACCACCCGTAGCTCCACCCACCATGCCTGCTGAGATAGTGCATGAGGGGTGCTGATCGGCGGAGCATGAGATGTCATGGGTACGGATATGAATGCATCTCACCGCCAGTGCCCGACTCTCACATCCCTACGATCTCTGTGCGCGACACAATGACGCCTCTCACTTTCAGCCACGGCGATTTCAGAAGTTGTTGACTGCTGCTGTGTGACGGAGGGCCGACGTGATCTCAGGCTGTGATCTCAAGTCTGATCATGACAGCTAAAACGTTCAAACAAAATGTGATGAGATCTTGGCAAAGTAAAAATCAAAATGAGAGTTTGAAAGGAATACGACTATCATTAAATGTAAAACTTGACTTACATTCTTTCTCTCTTTTCTCTCTGTCTCTCTCTCTCTCTCTCTCTCTCTCTCTCTCTCTCTCTCTCTCTCTCTATCTATCTATCTATCACTTCTCCTTTTTTTCTTCCTCTGCCCAAGGTGAAAGGTAGGCCTGTCTCCAACAGACTAAACTGGACAGGGCATTGTTATCAGTACTGCGGGACAGTATTTGGCAGGATTCTCCCATGGTGATGAATTGCCTCTCTGTTGTGACCATGTTCTTCAGCCCTGGCTGGAGGGAAGACCTGATAAGAGGAGCTCTCATTAACCCCCTTGCCAGGGGGCGTGGCTACAGAGGCCCGCCACGGCCACCGGGACTGGGCCAGCACGTGGGCGGCGGCCAGTGTGAGCAAGCAGAGGGGCGGAGTCAGACGATTCTTCTCTGTTTCATCAAAGAGGCACGTTTGATACTGACACGTTTACTGACACTGAGCTCATAAGCGCAGATGACTCCCTCGTCAAATTGAGACCAAACCACGGGTTTCCATTGTTTAAGTGGTGGACACAGTCCTTCCACCAGAACATTACTATTGATCTGTCAGTAATCACTCTGACCACGGAGACTGGATTTAACTTATCGATCACACACACACACCTTTTGAAGGTTAACGTGCAGCAAACCCCACTGTCCAGCCTACGCCATTATCCTAAGTGAAGTGAAAGCATGTCCAATCAGGCCAATATAAATGTTATATTTAACATGACATAATCCCTGAACAGAGAGCATTATGAAGCTCTTTCCAGCTCATTAGTTTCTCCCTGTACCTCATCCATACCCTTTCGCTCCCTGCCCAGTGTCTTTGTATCGATCTAAATATCAGAGTTGTCTGTTAGCAGGAGCCATACGTCTGTGTGCTAACCTCTCCCCTGTTTGTTTGCACCAAGCTACAGTCTGCCTTCTGTGTGCTTTTAAACATCCAGCATTAAAAATAGCAGAATATGGCCACATTGCACCATTTGAAGTCAATATGTATTACAAAATCAATCTAGATGAAGATCTGCCCATCCTTCTAATTAGAGGAGGTGACTGGAGATTGATTTTTAATTGCAAAAGTAATTACATGGAGCAGATAGCCAGTGACATTTGATTATCTCTGTGATTGATTAAAAGGCCTTGCTGGAGGGGCTAGAGTGGTGGGCTGCAGGATCCAGACAAAAGAGAAAATTAAAAAAAAAAAAAAAAGAGTTGTCCTGTTTGTAATCACACATTTCAAGGGTGAAATTACAAAGGCAAACATCCCCCTCCGAGATGTGCAAGCCGCTGCCCGAACACGCGAGAAAAGCTCCCCTTGCATGTTAAAAGGCTCGTTCTCACCTCCTGTTCAGGCTTTGCAGAGGGGAAGAGGAGCTTTGGAAGAGGAAGGGAAAATCAATGCACTAATTGTGCTTCTCTTATTCATAATGCTGGGGGTTTTAGCCACTGGTCACTTGAGATGCCATTTGGTTGTAATGAAGCTGAAATCTAAACAAACTTAATTATTGCCAAAATAGAAAACATGTAGGTATCGACTTGCTGGTTTCACCGATCCATGTTAGTAATGTTTTATAGTAAAGCTATTCATTACCATCAATGCCCACCTTCAATGTTTTAAGTTAAGTTTTTATATTACTCTTTAATACTGAATTTTGTGACTATATAGTCTGATCATCTATATTAGATGTACAGCCTTTTTTATAGGCTAGCCATAGATGTCAGCTAATTTCAAACAGATGGCTACGATGATAGCATGCTACATTGTTTTTTGTATGTTTTTGCATTTTTGATTGTTTAGCTATATCAAACTTTCGCTAACTCAGTTAACGAAAAATATTCCTTCGATTGTGCCTATGTTTGCACTGGCCATGGCTGAATATAATACCTGTTGTGGTATTATCCTCATTAACTCAGTGAAAGGCAGGCTCAGGTCTGTGCTAGTCTCCATGGGTTTGCAGCTGCACACGTGCAGCCACCTCCCGGTACCTTCTGAGTCCAGTGTGTCCATCAGCTTGCGTAGGTGCAGCTCTCCCCTGCCAACGTGCTCTGTGTAAACATAGTTGAGCACTGGAATTTCTTCTCTTTTTTTTTGGTAAAAGCACGTAGAATCCAGAAGCCTGGTGCTGATTGAATAGAGGCCCAGCAAAGTAGCCAGATGTCTTTGCCAATTTAAATGTTCAGTCAGCATTTTAGCCTTAGCTTCAAAATATAATCAAACAAGAAGAGCAGGATTTGTACACACTCCCTGTAGCCCTGGGTGAGCATGGTTAGGTGTTATTATAAGTGTCTGCAGGTATTTACCACAAACAGTGAATATTGATTAAAGTTGTGTTTGTTTCAGGTAGGAAATCTGTTACTCTATCTTCAGACATTTTGATACAATACCCTTTGAGCATATTTACCTCTCTCTCTCTCTCTCTCTCTCTCTCTCTCTCTCTCTCTCTCTTTCCATTCATTCTTCTCTATCACCTCTCTGTCAGTCACTCCCATTTCAGTCTCAGACCACTCAACTCCACCTGTTGTTAATAAGACCGTTAAAAAAAGTGTGCACACACACACCCACACACACACACACACACAGAGTAGGCTCTTGCACTCTTGGTCGCCACCCTCGTCATCTGGCAACGCATGTATTCCTCACTCTAGGACATGTTCATAAATTACACCTTGTTAAGACATCGTTTAGTCTGGGCGGCTAAACCCTGGCTGCCACAGCAACCGTAAGGTTCAGCCTTTAGGGCCTCCACCGGGGCACCATTTATGCGCTTAATTTACAGGGACTTGCCTAGAGGAGAAACTTCCCTCCTTTATGAAGTGGTATTACGGGGCCTATTTAGTTGTCATGGCAGAGATGTGCGTGGCCGTGTGGTGCAGCGGGTAGAAACCAGTCAGGAAGATGAAAGAGAGAGACAGAGAGAGAGAGACAGAGAGGGAGAAAGAAAGAGCTAGAGGGCGAGAAAGAGAGGTAGAAAAAGAAATACTGGGAGAGACTTGAGAAAAAAGGCAAAGATTTCAAATGAGAACTGCCATCCTTTTAACAGAGAGCCTTCTGCTGGCAGTCAGGAGAGACAGGCAGCGATCTGTGTGAAGAGCGGGGAGGGGACGGGAGGGGCTGTGGGAGCAGGAGGGAGCAAAGAAAAATAAATAAAAGCGTCAGCCTCCCTCCTGATCCGGCGGCCCCCTCAGGACGTACAGGGTCTATACCGGCTTAAGCAGGAGGAGCCCTGGGGTCACGGCGGCCTGCTTGACTTCCAGAACCCCGCTAACAGGCACTTCCCAGAGAGAGAAGAGAGGACAGAGCAAAGGAGGAGAAAGGGGGAGGAAGGAAAGGGGGAGGAGGAGAGGGCCTCGCTGCAAAGCATCACACATGCTCCTCGGTGCAATGGTCACAGCTGCTAGCACGGTTGGCCAGCACAGGGAGGTAGCACTTATTAAATTTCCATGAGGTTTTACTGAATTTACAGGACTAGGAGGCTATGGCAGGCAGCCACACACACACACACACACACACACACACACATGCTGTTCACAGTGGCCCTAATTCCTAACACTGCCCACAGGGCCCCTGGGGGGCCCTGCTAGCAACAATAGAGAGAAATACCAGCAACAGTCATACGCTTGAATAAATACTCACATCACGTGCAACTGGACAACAAGTATAAGATTTTGCTACTTGAGAAAGGGAAGTTCAAACAAAACCAGGCTAATGCTAGAAGCTAAAACTAACACCAGAGAGGCAATGAAATAGCTAGTTGCTAGACTTTGTGACTTCTGTTCATTCTCACTTCATTTTCACTTTATTTTTTTTTCCTCTTTATTTGATCTTACTCACTGCTTCTGAACATAACAGAATAAAACAAAAAAACAACAACCAACAAAAAATACAAACTCAAAAACTTGTCAGACCTTTTTAGGCTCCAAACATTGTCCATTCGTGATCTGTGTCTACATTACAGGCTGGTGTTGATCTCTCTTCCTCTCTCGCTTAGATCTGTGCCCCAATCACAGGCTGGTGCTGGTCTCTTTGCCTCTTTCTTAGATCTGTGTCTACATCACAGGCTTATGCTGATCTCTCTCCCTCTCTCTCTCAGATCTGCGCCCCAGTCACAGGCTGGTGTTATATCTATCTATCTATCTCTCTCTGTTTCTTTTAGATCTGTGTCCAGATCACAAGCTGGTGCTGCTCTCTCTCTCTCTCTCTCTCTCTCTCTCAGATCTGTGTCCAGATCACAAGCCGGTACTGGTCTCTCTCTCCCTCTCTCTCTCTCTCTCTCTCTCTCTGTCAGATCTGTGTCCAGATCACAAGCCGGTGCTGGTCTCTCTCTCTCTCTCTCTCTCTCTCTCTCTCTCTCAGATCTGTGTCCAGATCACAAGCCGGTGCTGGTCTCTCTCCCTCTCTCTCTTAGGTCTGTACCCTGCTGAAGCTTGCGATGGCATGTGCTAGTTATGACCAAACAAAAGGACAAATGCCCTAATAAAGGTTAGCAGTAATGAGTGTGTGTGTGTGTGTGTGTCTGTGTGTGTGTGTCTGTGTGTGTGTGTGTTTGTTTTCCCTTTTCATTCAACAGCTTTATATGCCGTGAGTATTTTTTCGCTGCCAAGCTAGAGCTTGTGTCTGCATGCAGTGAGTATTAATTTACACATTTTACTGAATGTATAATCAAAAAGGAGTCAACCTGTGTATTCTGTGTAATAGGACCTCACATTTCATATTTGTTGGCTACAGAAAAGCATTTTTTAATAAATAAATATAAACATAAAGAAGTATAGACTTTGACATTAAAAGTGACTACATTAAAGGAGTTGTTTCAACTTTTGAATATTGCATTTAAAAAATATTGGCTAAACGCAGTTCCTGCAAATGTTCTGAAATACCAGATGCATAAAGGCTTTTAATTGAGCTTTTGTGTTTTAAGCAACAGATGGACAAATTCATGTCTAATTTGAATACTTGGGCCCGTTAAGTGTAAATAAACCCAGTTAATTAAATTGAATGTATCACATAAAAGCACTGGAGTTCAATGATTTGATGGTATTTGATGGTCCTCCAGCTCTGTGTTGTACTTTCTTCCCTATCTGGAGTGAATAGAGTGGTGATCTGAGGTCCAGAACGGCTCGTTTACACCAGACATTCTTAATCGCTTTTCTTCTGCTACCTACGAAGAGGTGGATTAATTGCGTAACGTGGATCTGACTGTCACTGATAGGCACTAATGATGCGGGCGAGGGGTGTCCGGCGGTACCGCGGGCAGCTCGCCCTGCCAGCTCGCCCGTTTGGCTACGACTCAAACACCATTCGTTTCCCTAATGAGACGTTTCGCTGGGGTGGGAGAGGGGGGTGTGACCTACGGACACACCGTCAGGTATCAAACGGTAATCAAAAATGTCTGAATTTATGCATTATCCAAAAGTATTTCTTAGCAGTAATTCAACAATATCTA
>JAOXYF010000020.1:10954149-10966670 GCA_028565775.1 Sternarchorhynchus goeldii | reverse complement strand
AAAAACAGAAAGGGGGGGGGGGGTTTGGGGACGGGAGAGAGAGAATCACAATGATAAAGGACAGGAGAAAGAAAGAATAGAGGAAGATAAAACTTTAAGGGACAGAACGAGAAGAGAGAGAGAGAGAGTTGAGTGATAGTGACAGAGTTCCACAGACTGGGCTGAAGACAGAGGGACGGAAAAGTGCTGTGGACAGAAGGACTTTTCTGTGCCCACTGGAAACACTGGACCATGTGTTTCCATTTCACGCCTCTGAACTGTGCATCTCACGTCTCTGCATGGTGTGTCTCACGTCTCTGCATGGTGTGTCTCACGTCTCAGCATGGTGCGTCTCACATCTCTGAACAGTGTCTCTCATGTCTCTGCATGGTGCGTCTCTTTGTCTCCGTATGATGCATCTCACGTTTCTGCATGGTGCCTCTCACGTCTCTGAATGGTGTGTCTCACGTCTCTGAATGGTGTGTCTCACGCCTCTGCACGGTGCATCTGATGTCTCTGCATGGTGCGTCTCATCTCTGAATGGTGTGTCTCACGTCTCTGCATGGTGCGTCTCAAGTCTCTGCACGATGCATCTCACGTCTCTGCATGTTGTATCTCATGTCTCTGCACGATGCACCTCACGTCTCTAAACGGTCCATCTCACGTCTCTGAATGGTGCGTTTCACGTCTCTGCATGTTGTATCTCATGTCTCTGCACGATGCACCTCACGTCTCTAAACGGTCCATCTCACATCTCTGAATGGTGCGTTTCACATCTCTGCATGGTGTGTCTCACGTCTCTGCACGATGCACCTCACGTCTCTAAACGGTCCATCTCACGTCTCTGAATGGTGCGTTTCACATCTCTGCATGGTGTGTCTCACGTCTCTGCATGATGCACCTCATGTCTCTAAACGGTCCATCTCACGTCTCTGAATGGTGCGTTTCACATCTCTGCATGGTGTGTCTCGTGTCTCTGAATGGTGCACCTCACATCTCTGAACAGTGTCTGCTGCTTCTCTGAACGGTCTGCTGCTTCTCTGAATGGTGTCAGAGGTTCTGGAGTGTGGAGACTCCCAGCACACTGCTCCCACCACCCCTACTGGACCCTTGTGGATAAGATGCAAGCCTTTAAATCCAAGCCATTACATGAGCAAAAGTGAGGAGACAGGAGCAAGATTGCGGATTCATCTAAATGAACCCTAAATAAACCCTAAACAAGCCCTAAAGAAACTGTAAATGAACCCAAAATAAACCCTAAACCAGTCCTAAATAAACCCTAAAAACGCCCTCCCCATCCCTCTCCTGTGTGGTGTGGTATCTGATTGCTTTGCGCAGGTCAGAGTATAAACCACTTTACATCACCGCTGATCAGAAATACGTAAAGGGTTTGTACAAATGATATTGGCATTTGGGTCAGTGAAAATAAAACAAACAAATACAGATTAGATTATATTTATAGAAGGGGAGAAAGAGAAAGAGAGAGAGAAGCCCATGAGTTGTACGTGCCGTTAGTTTGAGCCTGATTGCTAATTAGTATTTAAAACAGCTGAGACAGAAGTGGACTCCAGCGAGGGGCTAAAAACTTTTGTTTTTATTTTTCTTTGAAATTATGTTGAACTTGACTAGAGAATTATGAGAGACAAAAGGAGGGTGAAAGAGAGCAAGAGAGAACACACAAGAGAGAACACACCAGAGAGAACACACCAGCCTGAGTTCTCATGTACGTTTCACTAGCTTTCAGATTTAGGTCTCTTACACACCTTTTGGCCTAATTAAGAAATCTGAAAAGTGTTTCTGAGCTGAAAAGATCAGTCTATTGACCTTCTCAGCACTTCCAGCTGAACAGGGCAACTGCTCCAAGCTTGTCTGTCTGTCAGTGAGAAACAGAGAGAGAAAGAGAATGAGAGAGAGAGAGAGAGAGAGAGAGAGAGAGAGAGAGAGAGAGAGAGAGAGAGAGAGAGACACATTAACAAACTGGCTTCACACCACAGCAGAAGAGTATTCTCATAATTATTGGATCTGTTATGAGGCTAGCATGCGCCCTCTGCATTTTATTCCAGTCAAGGTTATAATGATTGTTTTCTGGTTGCTGTATTCAGTTAAATATGGTGAACTATGCTTCTATTTATATAACACTGAACAGAGGAAAAAAAGAGAAAAAACAACAACTCTATCCAAGCAAATAATATCCAAATATATGAATGATTCTTTCTTTCTTTCTCTCTTTCTTCCTTTCTTTCTTTCTTTCTTTCTTCCTTTCCACTCATGACAGATGCACTGATGTTTGTTGCATTTATGATAAACTACATGTGCAGAAAACATCTACACCCGAACTAGAATAAGTTAAAATAATTTAGTAACATGCGACATAATGCTCATAAATTATAAATGTATTTGCTTATTTTTCTTTTCCTTTCTTTTCAGCGAGAGTCGGGACCAGATTCACGTCGTGTGCAAATGACAGCAGAGCAGGAAATGCCACCATCCCGGCTCCAGTCAGCCAGGAGTCAGTGCAGCCTTCACGGTTGTTTCCTCACTGCGCTTTCTACGGTGGCCTGTTGGGGCCACTACTGCTGCTACTGCTGTTTCTGAAGCTGAGAAATTTAAAACACAAATTGTATTATAAGTAAAACAAATGAAGCAAAAAACGAATTTTGGGAAGAATTTACCACCAAAATTCTCCATTTCAGATGTATGAGCTTAAGACTTAGATAGGGATGATTTAGGTTTTTTTTACAAAAAATAGAAGGTAATGTGAATGCGCAGAAACACTGTACGTTCCCTAATCAAATGAAGTGTGGAGTATGTAAACAGCCAGTACACACTCCCGGAGTCCACTTCCTATCAGACATGCAAATTCACATTACCAGAAAAAAATGACCATAAAACTGCACCAGTCTGGATAATTCTCATTAGTCTCGTCAGCAAGCAGTGAACTGCTGTTACTGCTAAAAGCAAGAAATATTAGTCTCTTTTTAAACTTGCCATGTTTACTATTCATTGGGCTGTTATTAGAATATATGCATCATAGTCCCTGTGAGATTTATCTGCTTGTTAAAAGCTGTGTAACTTGGCAGAGGGGAGGAGTTTCATTATGGCTATGGGCAATTTTCTCCATCCCGGAAAGAAAAGAAAATCAAACAAACAAACAAAAAACATTTCATTCTGACAAGAAAAGTAAATTACAGTTGGCATAGCTTTTATTTGCCTAAAAGCAACCACTCTTAATCACTCTCTCTCTCTCTCTCTCTCTCTCTCTCTTTCTCTATATCTCATAATATTCTGTCCACTCCCCCTACATTACTTCTCCTTCTCTCTCTCTCTCTCTCTCTCTCTCTCTCTCTCTCTCACACACACACACACTTTCAATCCAATTTATTGATGCTTTATTGACAAGAAAAATATTCACACTTGTGAATATGTGACTATACAAGTGTTAAGAAATTAAGAACATAAGATATTAATCAAAAGGTAAAACAGACTACTTGAGTTGTTTAAATCATGAATAATCAAATAACAGGTAGGGACTACTGTACTGCATAACAATGATTAATAATAATAACAACAATAATTAATAATAATAATAATAATAATAATAATAACAACCTTAATAACAATAATAATAATACCATCACCACTATTACCACTGCCAACAATAGTAATATGAATAATAATTATCATAATAAAATAATATGTAACTACAACAGCAGTAGGTCTGGTACTATTATTACTTCTACCACTCTCCACCTCTTACTCCTTCTCTCCTTCGTTCTCTCTTCTCTCTCTCTCTCTCTCTCTCTCTCCATCTTCCTATCCAGTCAGTGCAGGTGAGAAGGGCTGTTTGTTTACTTGTTACTCCATCCTTCCTGTCTGTGGACATTCATCATTGTGTGTGTGTGTGTGTGTGTGCGTGAGTGTGCGTGTGTGTGTGTGCGTGAGTGTGTGTGTGTGTGTGTGTGTGTGTGTATGTGCGCGTGTGCGTGTTTGTGTGTGTGCTTGTGTGTTTCTGTAAAAGAATGCGCCTTCAAAGAGGTGAAGTCCACTTCCTCCAGCTGTGTTCTGGGTGCCAGTTTGATGTCATAACTTGTAAACTTTGAGCTGTAAATGCGTCACATTTCCTTGCTCTTACATCAGGACTATTTCCTAGGCAACGTCAGCTGAGTGTTACTATAGTTCTGTGTTAAAGCTTCACACAAACATTCACTGGGAGCGTGACACCACCTGCACATAACTATGTAATAATCAGTATTTCCTCTTGCCCTTATGCTGGAAATGCTTTTTTTCACAGATGACCTTGGGTTTTTATATGACTACAGAGCACATTCTAAGGCATTAGAAGAACAGCCATGTGTGTGATGTTATAGATCGTCGTGACATCGGGAACGGTGTGAGAAATAACGGCGGATTTCTTTAATAGAGGAGCTCACGGCCTTGGCCAAGGTCAGGCACCTGACGACAGGCTGGAGTCTTCACTGGATCTGTGGTAAAAGTTTAAAAGTTCACAACTCTGCAGGGAGGTCGTCACGGCCATCAAACTCTGAGAACATGCGGTAAAAAAAAGAGAGAAAGAAAGACAGAGAGATAGAGAAAGAGAGAGATATAGAGAGAGAGAGGGAGAGAGAGAGAGAGAGAGAACGTGAGTCTGCTGCTTCGTTAATCTAAATGACGGCTTTGTTGGCATGGTTGCTTCCTCCCGACTGCTGCCTCAGATTTATCCTCTGCACTTCATAATCAAGCATTTGCTTATAGTTTAGACATAAAAACAATCATGATAATAATGTGTGATGGATGGAGCCGCATGCTGATATTTATTTGCACATAAAAACTCGGAGAAAAGTCATCGGGCGTCGCCGACGGCCCTGAGAGCCGGAAGGTCGTCAGCAGAGGAACGTACGCTCCTCGCTGATCTCGGGTCAGCCGAGCCTATCAGAGCGGGGCGGCCGGGACGCTCCCTGCTACCGATCCCGGATCGGTCCGAGCGCTTTGAATGGCTGATGAACCCGTCGCGGCGGGGGTCTTGTTAAAATTTTAATAAACACCTCGCGGCGCGCGGCGGCTCGGTGCGTGAGTTATGTCGCTCGGCGAGCGGAATGGTGCTGTCACGTGTGACGGTGTGCACTGCGAACCCTTCAGTCTGAGTAAAGCATTACTTCCATCCGCGTTAACTGCTGCCCTCATCCCACTCGCGCCACCGCTGATTTATTAAAGGGGCCGTTATTATTGGATCTGGTTTAATAGCAAACCCTCCCCTCCCACTCGTAAATAGGATGTGGTGATATTGCTCACGTGCTCTGAGTCTGCGTTTATGCAAGAGGACAGACCCACCAACACTACTGTCTGTCATCTCATACATTACACTGTAGCCATGCAGTGGCTGAATCTGTAGCAAAGGCAGTGTTAGCATGTGTGATGATTACTGTTCAGACAGCGTTAACGTGTGTGATGATTACTGTTCAGACAGCGTTAATGTGTGTGATTACTGTTCAGACAGCGTTAACGTGTGTGATGATTACTGTTCAGACAGCGTTAGCGTGTGTGATGATTACTGTTCAGACAGCGTTAACGTGTGTGATGATTACTGTTCAGACAGCGTTAAGGTGTGTGATGATTACTGTTCAGATAGAGCTAATGTGTGTGACGTAATGTGTTAACGTGTGTGCTGGTGTTAACCTCAGCATGCCGTTCCGTCGTTTGTTTCGGTGGCAGAAACACACAAGTGTGTTTACTGCCCCAACAAAGCCCATCCCCCCTCCAGTTTCAACCAAATATGGTTTTCTAGACTGGGTCCATGAACACAGGGACTTACGTACCTTCACACTCAGTCAAAACGGTTGGAGGAAGTCTAACGATGATGGACAATGAGCTAAGATAAGCCTGAGGGTATTGTTCTATGGTCCTCTGTCTGACGTTACTGCCTGTTATTGAATATGACCTTTCAGTGTCACTTACATTTTGTATATCATTCAGAACACTGTATTCTAGTATTATGGCCTGGATCCAATGTATAAGATATATAATACTCAGAGTATTATGAGAAGTAAAGGCACATATGGGTGATTAGTAGATACACATACACACATGCACGCACACACAAACACACAAAAAATACACACACCTTGTGTGTGACATTGCTAACTACACACTCCTCTCAGGTCAAGCCGTCTCTTTCTCTCTCTCCTCTGACTAATTCATAAAGTGCTTTACTCCGAGGTATTGCACAATCTCATTATCATTAGAATTTTGCATATTTAACTACAGTTTTTAATTAGATGGTATTTTATTATTCATGCCCATTATCTGAGGCGAGTGTGGACTGTCATAATTCCCATAAAGAAAGAAAGGCAGCTCACAGACAGTAGGAAAATAGGGGACAAAATTTGGAATTGCACACCAAAATGGAAAATATCAGTTTGTAGTATTTAGGTGGCAAACGCTGGGATTCACACCCTTCTGCTGAAGGCTCTTTTAATTTAGCTAATAGCGATCATGTTGTGTACCTTTTCACATCTGCTAAATCCCTCGCACTGGGAATTGTCTGCTGAACAGCTAAGCTGTAAGCGCTGCCTCTGTGTGTGTGTGTGTGTGTGTGTGTGTGTGTGTGTGTGTGTGTGTGTGTTTGGCTTGCGTGTTAAGCATGTGTGAGCTGGGGCTATGGCTCATTGATGTATTATTAAAATTGGAAATGCACTCCTGGGATGGTATCTAGTTATATGCTTTCATTTACTGAATAAACCAAGCACTGTTTTCATCTTCACCCGTGATTGTTAATGGTGCGGCTGATGAGAGGGGAGGATGTGTGTGTGTGTGTGTGTGTGTGTGTGTGTGTGTGTGTGTGTGTGTGTGTGTGTGTGTGTGTGTGTGTGTGTGTTTGTGTTTGCACACACATTAGTGTTGTTGTTCGTTCTTTATCAGTCCAGCTCTTTCATTATACAGGCCAAATAGCCAAGCTGCTGATTTTCTTTTAGGTTTTCAATTAGTCATTTGACTGAGCACATCTGTCCCTGGCACACTCCCAGAGTCCAGACAGATCTGGTCACATGACTCACTAACGAGAGAGGGAGAGAGAGAGAGAGAAAGAGAGAGAGAGAGAGAGAGAGAACAAGGGGTATTCTACCTAGTAATGGGTACAATAAGGAATTCAAGCCTCTAAATATGAACTCCAGAAGCTGTTGTTGGCATTGTTATGGTGTATGTTCTCGACGTCTGACCAGACAGTACAGTAAACCACAGAACCAAGTGTGGCTTTATGTAGTTCTAGTTTGAGTTCCCTGATGGGGGCGTTAAAGGGGTTGAAAGCTTGTTTCATGAATTGTCCACTAGAGAGTTTGACAGACAGGTCAATAGAGGATCATTTAATAAGTGAAGGGCACTCCTAACCCAGCACACATACTGTGCAGAGTGGAACTAGCTTTGTTACGAACGTTAAAATGGAAGATGCTAAAGTGAAGGTTTCTTCAGTGCAGGTTTGTGCACACGCACGTTTGAAGGAAGAAATGTTGTGTGCCAGCCAGCATTTTGATGATGCTTTCCTATTCCTTTCGAGGAGGAACGTTTGTAATACCAAATTATCTGTATTTGCACAAACCGATTCCAACAAAACATTCTACTTGGAATACATTGTCAACATTAATGCTGAGGAAACACACAGACACTGGACATGTGTGTGACCTGCAGTGAGGCCTCCTCCGAGCCGATCAGAAGCATCTCCTAGGCTCTGGAGTACTGGAATTCGTCAGCATGTTTCAGCATATCACTGTCACATTAGTGATGCTGGGAGCCTGTTTGCATATTCTGATATACAGCCCACCGCTTGTACAATGATTAAATTAGTGTCATTCTAAAACTGCAAAAAAAAAAAAAATCTGAAAACTGTACAAAATAACAATGACTGCAAAAATACTGATTAAAACAATGATTATGTAAAATAGTACTGATTTGGGAATTGAGTGCTAACCCTCCAAGGTGGAATGGTTATGTTTGCATTAATGCTCTCACTACTCCATTAGCGTGGTTGGTGAAAACTACCGTTTTAAAAACTCAGCAAGAAGTTTCCACAAAGGCAATTACTATTATTAGAGAAACAATAGCACAGAGATTTGTATTGCCTTAAGTAGAAAACAGCAAAGCACTACGTCACTTCAAACAGGCTTCTCCATTTCATCCCAGTCAGCGATTTCCTGACAGGGCCGCACCGTCCAATAGCTCAAGAGTATTAGCGCTGCGGCAGGCTGGCGGGAGGAAGAGGTGACGGCCTCTAGCCAAACGCCAGCCGAGCTCCGATTCCCAGAGTTCAGGGAAGGTTCGCGAAGCAGCGATGATTCTGCCTGATCTGAAAGGCCCTCCCCTGGGAAGTTAACATAACATTTTGCTCATTGTGGAAAGTAATGACCAACAATGTAAACTTGTGACTCGACAACAGATGTTGGCGCGCTTAGTGGAAACAAGGTGCTGTAAAATTAATTTGGTCTGAATAATTTACTGCATGCATTAGGTGCTCAAGGAAGTAGACGTGATGATTGGTGGATAACAACAATGAGAGAGAGAGAGGGAGAGAAACAGTAAGGAAGATAGAGAGGGAGGGAGGGAGGGAGAGAGAAAAGAGAAAGAGAGGGAGGGAGAAAGATGGAGAGGAAAGAGAGGATGAGAGATAGAGGGAGAAGGAGAGGGGAGAGAGAGGGGAGAGAAAGACTCTGTTAAGCTGAAGCAGAACAGATGAGGTCTATGGAGGAATAAGAAGTGATCAAATATGCTCTAAAAATCAAACAGGAATCACATGCATGCCAACACTGTTTCTGTGATTCATATTTAATTGGGTTTTATTATTTAGCATTGTCACTTCAAAGACTTCAGCAGGAAACTTGTTGGAGATGTTTTCCAAATTAAATTAAATCAAATTAATAACTGAGGAATATACAAGTGGCAGAGCATTTTTGTTGTTTGTTCTTTTTCACCCAGAGAAAGCGAGACAGGCAGAGTGAGAGCATGGGAGATTCACTCTAACAGACTCCTGAACATATCAGAGGAGGATCAAACATGCGTGACTTGCATGTCCTGTTATAAACTCATGAAAATCCTTTATATATGGCCCAAGTTTTACCTTATGGTCTCTTTAAATGTAACCAAGGTAGAAAAAACTTTTAAAATGGCATAAAAACTAGTTTGACCAGTTATCGGTAGAGTATCCAGATCATGTAGCCTGGAATCTATATTTATATTTACAGCTTATTAAAAAAAACAAAAAAACCCCCAGATCCCATCTGACCCCTGACAGGTCCTGCACCGCGTGGCTTTGGCCCAACAACACAGGCGCCCGTGTGGGTGTGACGGCAGCAGGCTCACTCTCCCAGGCCGGCAAGGGCGCAGGTCAGCTGGCCCCGCCCCACCGACACGCCACCCTCGCCCCGCTGACGCTGCCTGGACCGGCCCATCGCTGTCACCTCCCTCTGTCCTTCTCTCTCGCCTCACCGAGCCAGAACACGAGGAGGGAAAGAGAAAAAAAAAAAGAACATCACCCCCGAAACGGCACGTAGCTGTGCGGACGTACGCGGAAAAAAAAGAAAAAAACACAAAACAAAACATGGCTGAGCCACGTATTTCCTCTCGAAGGGCCAAGCGCCAAGTGTTATTGGTCCATTTCATTGCCCAAAGGGGGAGGGGTTGTTGTGAGTCGGAGATATCTTTGGCAGTGTTAAAAGGTGTGTGTGTGTGTGTGCGTGTGTGTGCATGTGAGATGTAGGTGTTGTTAACAGTGTAGAGGATACCGCGGGTTTTGTGTTCTAACCTTCAGAGAGGCTCATGCAAGTGTGAAGTGTGGCTCACAGGATGGAATGAGTCCCTCAACAATGGCACATCCTGACGGAAGCCTTGATAACGTGTATCTGTGTGTTCAAGCAGTTCTGTTACCAGAACCCAAAAACATTACTTTTAAAAAGCTTGTTAAATAAAAGGACTATAATAAAAGCAATAAAGTCTCTCGGTCTGACGGTACATTCCTGCACATCCCTCAAGTCAGACTAAAGGAGAACTCGTGAAAGCTGAAGTCTCTTTATTGAATGGACACTGCACTGTGAATTATCCATCCATCCATCTTCTACTGCTTATCTGGGTCTGGGTTGTAGAGGCAGAATCCTCAGCAAAGAGTCTCAGGCCTCCCTCTCCCCCGCCACCTCTTACAACACTTCCACCCCAGTCTCCTCCCCACTGGACATGCCTGAAACACCTCGTGTTCTTTTGGTCACTACCCAGAGCTTTTAACTATAGGAGTTGGAACATAGACTGACCAGTAAATTGAGAGCATTGACTTTTGACTTTGTACCATAACTGACCAGTACAGAACGCTGCACCTGTTAACCTCTTGCTCTATCTTTCCTCACTCTTGAACAGCAGTTGGAACACACCCTCTGGTCCTCTTTCTTAAAAAAAGGAACTATCACCCCTGTCTACCCAACATTGGGAACCACCTCAGCCCGAGTGATAGGCGAACCCTCACCTGGTTCGTCAAGTTCTGCCCCCTCTAAGGATGGATGCTGGTGGGATACGGGAAGTATTCCTTCCACCTTACTCTATACAGTGTTGGCTTTCCTCTCCTGAGTTACCTGATGGATTGCCATAACTTTCTCAGGGCCAGTCGATAGTTGTTCTCCATGTCCTCTCCAAGGCCAAAGCCATAATCTGCTTGGCCCTTTGGCACCTATCTGCTGCCTTCAAATTTCCACAAGCCTGTCAGGCCTGAAAGGATTTTACCCAAGGTGTCCACCATCGGGTTTTGGAAACTTGCAGTTACAACTATGATCAGCTGCATCAACAACGGAGGTTTTGAACAAGGCCCACTCGGACTCAATGTCTCCGGGATGCAGTCAAAGATTTGCCAGACAAGTTGTATGTTTTTTTTCACAGCTTCCACCGCCAAATGTTCCCAGCAAATGTCACGACATATTCAGGTCTACCAGGTCTGTCCGGCATCCTCACCCGCCATCTGATCCAACACACCACTAGGTGGTGATTGGTTGACAGTTCCAAACCTGTCCTCACCTGGGTGAGGGTCATAAGGCCGAAGACACAACTACAAAATCAATAATTGAAATGCAGTCTAAGGTGTCCTAGTGCCATGTGCAGTTATGGCCCTTGTTTTCAAACGTGGTATTTGTTATGAATAAACCGTGACAAGCACAGAAATCCAATAACACAACACCGCTCTGGTTCAGATCGGTGGGGCCATTCTTCTCAATCACTGTTGTCCACATGAGCGTTGAAGTGCCCAAGCAGAACAATAGAGTCTTCAGAGGGGGCACTTTCTCCTACCACCTCCAACGATTCCTAGATTCTGATTGGCTGGGTACTCCATACTGCTTTTCAGTGCATAGGCACAAACAACAGTCAGAGCCCGTTTCCCAACCTGAAGGTGCAGAGAAGCAACCCTCTCGTCTACAGGAGAAAATCCTATTGTACTGGTGGTGAGCTGGGGAACTATGAGCGGCCTGCTTGCCCAAAGTCTCTCATATTTTACTATGGCTCAAGTGGGTAGGTATAGCGAAACTAAATCAATAGCAGACAAAAGACCTTTTCAGGAAATTCTTTTGGCTTCCATAGGTATAGTGGTCAATTGTAACACGGTGTTCCAAATGACCTGAGATGGAATTAGACAGCCGACACTGATAGATGTCCATACATTTATAACATAGGCAGCATCAGCGACAGGTTATTTAAGAAAAACATCTGCAAAATATCTGACCTACATTTAGATTACATTACATATACAGTACAACACAAACTGTGTGTGTACATGTGTTTGTTTATCCAGCTTTGAGGGAGTTAGCATAGTAACATCCAAATTAGATGTGGTCTGTATTAAACATTCTCCACCTAAATGTGGTTGTGTGCTGGTATTTACTTACCCCATGCCACCTCTGTTTGGTAAGCTATATAAGAAACCCATAATGCAGTGCCACTAAAATGTATGGTACCTAAACATTAAAGCAGATGAAATTAAGTGGCAGTTTTCATCCAGAAGGATGACCACACGACGTGCTGTTATTGTAACAGGTCAAGCAATGGAGACCATTTCTAGCATGTCGAGGTTCAGGAGCACGTTGAGCTCCGGTGGAGAGCTGGTATTAGTCACACACAGCCAGTAAGTGTCCTTCATAATCCCAGACACCCTCCGCTAACACACCCACTTCCTCTCCCCCCCCTGCCTTCACACTCTCTCCTCTCCACAAACACACAGGAGCCAAACACATTAGTTGCCTTGTCCCAGCTGGATAAGTTACAGGATTATTATAAATTTTATTTTACTTCAAGGTGAAAGTTCCTTGGTGAGCTGAGTCTCCTTGTCCTCTCCTGCAGGGGACGTGCAGGACAACAGCAGGACAGGGTGTGACGTCGGTTGCTTAGTTCGCTCACTTGGACGTTGGACAGAATGTGCAGTCACACTTAGCAGCTTGTCACATCCGTACTACCATCTGAATGTAACAGGATACCCCATTTTCTCTCTCTCTCTCTCTCTCTCTCTCTCTCTCTCTCTCTCTCTCTCACTCTCT
>JAOXYF010000020.1:10880192-10900568 GCA_028565775.1 Sternarchorhynchus goeldii | reverse complement strand
GAGAGAGAGAGAGAGAGAGAGAGAGAGAGAGAGAGAGAGAGAGAGAGAGAGAGAGAGAGAGAGAGTAAATGAGCTGTCTGTGCCTCCAGGATGGGCTCAATGTTTCTATTACTTAAGGCTAACAGGCTGTGAAGCCATTCACTGAGAGAGCTGAGAGGAGGCTATTTGGGCCTGCCAGGAGAGAGAGGGAGAGAGGGAGAAAGAGAGAGACAGAGAGAGAGAGAGGGGGGGGGGGAGTAGGAACCTATCGATCCCTGGTTCTGTGGCTTCTGGCCTACACTGACTCTGAACAGTGAGGAGTCTGAACAGTGAAGAGTGAGCTTTTATACGTTACTGAAACAAAATAAACACACACACACACACACGCACACACACACACACACGCACCTAAATGAGGAAGAGAAAGAGCACCTTTGCTAACACCTGATATAAACAGGCACCTAATCAATACGAGTGGGTGAGTTTACGCCTCGGGTAAAAGAAAGCAGGAGAAAAGGAGTGAAGGAAAAAGTGAGAGAAAATAAAAATTGCTCAATTACCTTGCCAACACATTTTTTTCTCTTTCTCTCCCTCACTCTCCCTCGCTCTCTTTTTCTGGAACAAGTGATTTTGCAGCACAAATCAATGTTGGCAGGTCAGGCAGCCAGCTACTAATCTTGGCATTACAACGCTCCAATCAGAGTGGCCCAGGTAATGGAGTTGTTATTGAACTTCATAGTCAGGATTAGATTCACAGTGAAGATCAATGCAGCTCTGAGATGAGACTGATAACAGGCTGATAGCCATCTGAATCCCCACAGCTATGCAGTGAGCTACACACTCTCTCTCCCCATCTCTCTCTCTCTCTGCGTCTCTCTCTCTCTCTCCCTGTCGCTCTCTCTGAATCTGCAGCGGAGGAGAAAACCTAGTATGGAAATTTCTACCCTCTGTTTCTCCTCTTCCCCTCTTTTTCCATTTGTGGAAGAGCCCAACATCTATTTTGTATGTATAGTTCCCACATTTGCGTAATATTTTCATTGCCTAACTAAAGTTTATATAGTTATAAAAATAATTCTAACTTTAAAAGGTACACATTTACTTGAATTATTACTAATAATTATTTTTAAACACTACTGCTAATAAATATTATATATGTTACGTTCCATTTAAAAGCTGTCAAAATTACAGCGTGGTCATTACTAGGGTCAGACCAGATCCCACTGCAATGACAGAGAGCATTCTGAATGCACATTACAGTGTTAAAGAGCCCTGTGCATTGGGAGATAAAGCATCAGGTAATGAGAAGTCTGGGCTTTGAACATGACAGCTGTATGAGATTATAAGTGTAGTCACTGGTATTAGCAAACAGGTTGGTAATTGCTGTGTTGTTATGGGTTAGTAATAGCTGTGTGTGTGTGTGTGTGTGTGTGTGTGTGTGTGTGTGTGTGTGTGTGTGTGTGTGTGTGTGTGTGTGTTTAACTAATAGCATTTTGATCATCTCTCTTTTCTTCGTTTTCTGTAATAGGAGTATTAATATCCCTTTTTTCCAGGGATGTTTGAAGAAAAACCCAGCCAGTGTAGTCTGGGGGTCAGAGGTGGTCAGGCTACATCTAATCACATCTCCCCGTGCTCTACAGGAGGAGAAATAATTCAGTAATTTCACATTCATCAGTAGCCAAGCGAAAGCCAATATACGGATAAATCATTTGAACTGCTCTGGGAGAGAGGTGCTGCTCAGAGGCCCACAAACGGGCGAGCGAACGCCGCGCTTTGCAAAGTTGATTTTGTCCAGAGCGTGTGCTAGTCAGCCCTTAATTTATTTCAGCCGCGCGGTGTGGTCGTTTAACAAGGTGCTCTGCAGGGAAACTCCCCCTCCACACTCCATGCCCTGCACGACGGAGAGGCCGATCAATAGCAGATCGATGGCCTGGGCCAATCAATCAGCCGGGTTTTCTTCACAAAATATTTAATTAAACATGGTGGCAAATAAGGGCAGGATTTATTGTTTGATGTTAAGAGCATTAGCGATTTCCCTTTTCCTGCGCTGCGTCTGGGACCTGCTTGGCCCAAATGCTCCAGTTATACTGAGGGTCCCTGGGAACAGCTTAGACACTTTTCCAATATATAATAATGTTTGTATTTATACATGCTTAGATGGCCCCATGACTCACTCTCTCTCTCACACACACACACACACACACACACACACACACACACACACACAGTGACTCTAATCCACTGCACTAGCGGTCGTTTGAGTGAGAAAGAGCGAGCCAAGGGACCCAGTTTCTGGGAGGGCCAATGCATTTGGATGCTGTCCGTTTAACATCTTAATCCTTCACTGCCTACCCCAGTGCACGTCTACCCCAGCACATGTCTGCCCCAGCGCATGTCTGCCCCAGTGCATGTCTGCCCCAGCGCACATCTACCCCAGCGCACATCGGCCCCAGTGCATGTCTGCCCCAGTGCACGTCTGCCCCAGCGCACGTTTGCCCCGGCACACTCCTGCCCCAACAGATGTCTACCCCAGCGCATGTCTACATTTACCCCAGCACACACCTACCCCAGCGCACATCTGCCCCAGCATACATCTACATTTACCCCAATGCATGTCTACCCCAGTGTTCATCCGGGCTTTGTAAATAAGAACACCATCCTATAAAAGCACATCTACATCATCAGGGAAATATATAAAATATCTTATTTTGTTTCCCCTGTATTCACCAAGCTTGTGATGAAGTGCTCAGTGAGCTACTATTGATCCCCCCCCCATCCTCCATCACTATGACTTACACCTCCTAAACATGACTGGACCAATCGGGCATGGCGAGGCCTGGCTTGGACACCGACTGGACCACACCGGACAGAGCGGCGTCCGTGAGCAGCACGCAGAGACCCTGCAGGATGAAGCGAAGTGTTCGGGGAGGAGCCGCTTTTAACGGGGCGTGACCGCCGATGATGAGCCCGTCGTTGTTCTCGAAATCGGGTCTCGTCTCCAGGGTGGTTGTTGTTTATGAAAGGGGAATTAGGGGGGGCTGCCTGTGTGTAATGATTATGAAGTGGGAGAGGGGTGACCTAGCAGCTGAGTCCTGCAGCGCAGCAGTGCATGCTGGGTAGAAACAAACGGCCTCGCTCACATGCCGGAACACAAAGGGGGGTTTAACGCTGGCTCTATTTCATCAGTCAATTGTGAGAGCAACATTTACAAACAATTACTGTTAGGGAAAACCAAAGTCTTGGGTGGAACGGTTAACCCAGGCCTTTGTCACATACAGGCAAACAAGCCATTATGTTGGCTGCTTCTTTCACTCCTATTATTTATTAAACATTCATTAAAGCGGCTGATAACATCTGTGTCATTATAATGTAAGGTATCGATAACTCAACATAAGGTACCGAGAACAAAGATTTGACACCGTATAACTGCTAATAAAATAATTACATTGTTCTCTTACATAGTGTCTTGCAAACAGACTTCTAGAATTTCACCAGATCACAAAAGGTTAAGTTGGTTTCTGTCTCATACACACCCCCACACACCAGAGAGTGCAGTGTGAATGTGAGTGCAGTCTTTGGGTAGTCTGTGTTTTATCAGACAGGACATGCTAAGTGATATGGTCTGGTCATATAAACTGCCCTGACTTCATCATGCTAGCATGCAGTGCCACTTACTATTACTGATTATAAACACACACACACACACACACACACACACACACACACACACACACACACACACATAGACACACACATACACACACACACACATACACATACACATACACATACACACACATACACACACACATACACAAAGAACCAAACAATGATAACAATTACTTTTAATACTCAGTGTGAACAACTTCCACGAACACTGCAGTGGCCCCTGTTCTTTATAATAAACTTCATACCATGTCTGAATTCCATCATCTACATTCCTGCAAACAGGCCATGTTGTAAAGCCTTTTTTCTATAAACATTAAAGCACATGCTGACGTCAAGATAATGCGATACTGGTTCAGTACTGAGCACTGCTCTTCCTATCGCTACCAGAACTGTTGTGGGCATCTGAAGGTCTGTGTGTTAATACAGCTGCCTCCCATACAGCTGCACAGAGCTTAACAGCTGGGGGGCAGAGAGAGAGAGAGAGAGAGAGAGAGACAGACAGACAGACAGAGAGAGAGCGAGAGAGAGGCTTTTTCAAGTGCAATTATCTCTCTCACTCTCCCCCTCCCAGCCCTCGTGTGTTTACTGGGCACCCTGCATGGCTAAGGGGAAATATCTTTATTGTTTGTGTTCACCTCACAGAAGCCCCATCAGCTAGGCTACTGAACTCCCACTACCACAGGCCTAGCAAGCTTCAGTCCTGCTTGCTTAAGGGTGAACCTCTGAGCCACACAGAGTGCTCCTTCAGCACACAATCGATCAGGCTCTCTGTGCACGGCTCCTTCCTCTCTCTGCCTCTCTACAGTCGTAGGCAGCTTTGCATAAATGCACCAACGGCAATAACATCGATCGGGCCACGCTCGACTCAGAGACCACGCGCTGCCTCGTCCTTCAGTGTAAGTGGGAAGTGTCAGTGACTCAGTCTGCCTCCGGGACGTCTGCTGAAGGCTTCACCCAGTTCGACCCGATAAAAGAGACCCGCGCTCAGATAACAACATGCTTTAGAGGGACTGGAAAGCAAACTGTCACACATTACTGTACTGTTCTGTGTTGAATGTTACATTTACATCAACAAAATTAGCATGTCTCTGCTAACCACTGCTGGGCATTACAAAACTGAAACTAAATTACCCACTTCTTCTGGCTAAAAGATCAGCTTCACACATACACACTTGTAATTCTCCTAAATCAGTCTAGCAGTGAGCAGACCTGAGACCCTACACTTGTAATTCTCCTAAATCAGTCTAGCAGTGAGCAGACCTGAGACCCTAATGTAGTGTATGCTGTATGGCTCCTCCCACACACACTCCCCCCCCCCTCTCTCTCTCTCTCTTGCTTTTCTGACGCCGACAGCGTTAAAGTGAGCTTTGCATTTTAATTCAGCACTGAAGTTACTTATTTCAGTATCGATCAACCGTAATGCGGAATCAATGTTCATCTTGTTACCTGGGCTATACCCGTGTAATACAGTGATATCCCCGTCCTGAGGAACTCATTCCCTTTGCAAAGGGACTTTACCGTAAAATCAATGCCTGTTTGTGAAGGCAGCTGAGAGGGGAGAGAACTGGCAAAGAGTTTGATGGTTAATAATAATAATCACAAATATCCAATAGTCACTTACACTATGATGGGTATAGGTGGAAAAGTTTACTTTATGCCTTTTTTTGTCTTTTAGAATCTTCTTCTAGATGCAGGAATTATTATTATGATTATTATTATAATTATTATTATTGTTGTTTTTGTGCTGCCGCTGAGTTACATGCATACTACTACTACTACTACTACTACTACTACTACTACTACTACTACTAATAATAATAATAATAATAATTGAATGCAGTTTTGAGTTGATGTTTAAAAGTTCAATGCAGACCTAGGCTAAATAATGTCTATGGAGTTGAAACAGTTGAAACAAAGCCTATCTGAAAGGTCTTGTAGCAGTCTACCCACTTTGCTGAGGGGGCAGATGTTGGTAAATAGCGATAAATGAAAGTGACCCAGCTCTGCTAATATTACAACTCAAAGCCCCGCAGGACCGCCAGCATAATATTTACCAAAGCAGCGCGCGAGGACTGCACTGAGAGCAGGCCATCTGACACCGCGCGCTCTGACCTTCTCAATCAATTACAGGCCGCGGCTGCTGCCGGCTCCACAATTTAGCCACACAAATTTCCACTTTATGGCCTCGCTGCGTAGGCTGGGCCTTCCCCGCATCTCGGCTGATGAGACAAGCGAGAATAACTCCCTCCAGAGCCCGCATGGCCACCGAGTCGACCCCCTTAGCAACCACAAACAGAGACCGTAGAACAACCAGTCAGCTAAGAAATTGGAGTTTAACGTCGCAGCACCGGAAGCTAGAAAAAAATAGAGGCTACTTCACTGAAGAACCCGCCATTCACCTAAACTGAAGAATGTTCATGATTTGAATTGGCTGTATAATTTTACTACCCCATATTCGTTTTTATCCACGAAGTAGGGCCAGCTGGTATTGTACAAACACGAGGCCAGATCCGTGACTGTGCGGAGAAGGCGTTATGGCTAAGAAAGTTGCCGGCAGTGGTCAGACTCCAGCGCAAAGCAATGCCTAATTTAAGCCACCTGTAGATCTTAAATATGACAACAACGTCGGCGCTGCCGGCTCGGTCGTGCCGGTGTTTAACGAAGGGTTGAGACAGAAGTTGCTGTTTGAATTTGCTATTCGATGCGATTTGTTAAATCACTTTAATAAGTTGCAGTTCATTGACTACTCTTAATTTGTTCCAAATTGCAGTGTGTCCAGGGAACTGTTAGAAAGTCTTCGCTTTTTCTCTCAGGCTATGTAAGCTAAAGTTATCTATTTAATATGCGTGATTGATTGGTGTAATGTAATTAAAATCGTATTATTCAAATTATGCCAACAGTAAAAAATTAAACTTTAGACCTTACGAAAGTACACTTGCTTCTGGTTCAATCTACAATTCATTTTTGAAGCTATTTCATTTACTGGATTAATCCTCTTTGCCATTTACACATCGATAGATTCATTAGCCCAGTTTTTCATTTCATATTTCAGACTCATATGAATAGTGCGAGTTAAATGTTTTATTTGAGATAAACTGTGATAAGTTTTGGTAGCCTTGAATAGAAATGTGGCGTAAGGTTCTCTGCTTTTACTCCACGCTGAGTAAATTGTGTAAACAGAAAGGACAAAGTGTAGACTATAGGCCTACTTTCTCATGGTGAAATTGGCTAAATCGTGTACTGCCTGCGCTTGCTTCAGTGGCCCACAGAGAGAATCCTGGACTGATATTTAAATTACATTTCTGAAAAGGCAACTGCTGGTTCATACGTCGGTGGAAATCGTGGTAAATCACTTCTGTCCATTTTATAACCTTCTTCTCGCCTCTCCCCTTCACGCTAATGAAACCTTAGATGCAAAATTCCAACTAGTCCAAACAAACTCTACAAACTGCCGGGAGTTTTTTTCCACCCCCGTCTCCCTTTGGAGATAATCAAATAAAAGTCTGTTTTCCAAAGCGGTTAAAGAAAATGCGATTTGAGGCCAGTCACCCCACTCTCTCGCATGCTTTCCTCGGCCCTCCTCCTCAGCTCAAAACAGGCAAAACATCAAGGGCTATTAATTGTGTTTTCGTTTGAAATCCTTTGTCACTGCAATTAAGCGATGTGGATAAGAAGGGCCTCTGTAAAAGACTTCCATGTGTGATAAGGTATGTGTTACTTGTTTTCTGTCGCCTTGGCATTATGAAGTCGATCCAGGAGTGTAATTTGAAGAGCCTCTGTTTGAAGCCTTTGATCGCCCGCGTTTCTTTGGCATTTCATCATTTGCGACGTGTCGCAGGCGTCGTGTGTATTGCGTAAGGAACCACTCTCTCGCGCAGCGTCTCTTCTTGTTTATTTGGATGCTAGTTAGAGAATGCGAAATGCGAAATGGCGTCATCTACATAACTGCCTGTAAAGAAATTCGCAGAAATCACCCCTCAAGCCGCACATTTGAGATTGTCCTACTTATGCCAAATAATGCGCCGGGTTTTGATATATTGGGCCCTGTTTTAGCATTTGATTTTAAAGTGCGTTGTTTATTAAGACAGAATAAGACGTATTATATAGACGCATATATACAAGTAAAAAAAGGAAATAAAAAACAAACGTGATATACGTTCAAATATTATTGTTATTATTCTCTAATTTTTATTGTTGTTGTTGTTGTTGTTGTTGACTTAAAATGAGACTTTAGTATAACGAGACTACAGAACAAATATTTGCTCATGATTCTGTTTTTCTAACGAAATTTATATTTTATCGACCGCATAATAAATGTAGTTGTTGAACGGTAGGAACCTCGAGAAGGCACGCGGTCCTAATGGTTTTATGGCAGTTGCCAGTTTCCCGCGTCGGTGTGAAAGTGTTAAGTTAGTGCATGTGTGTTTGATTGGGGCAATAAATCAGAAGCGAACCTTGGGGCCTTGACAGGTCCCGGGGATGAGACACGTGTCTGTCCGAGATGAGTGCGCTGAAAGGCGGGCACTGAGATGCAGACTTGTCGCTTATTACCCGTGAGTCTTAGGCACCGACATGAAGCTGCCTGCACACCCAGCATAGTTTTTACATAATCTGATTTTACAACTAAAAGGCACTTCCCCTCGAATACATAAAAGCTGAACAAAAGACCGCCTTAAATCAAAAACTCGGAGGCTAGTTGTAATTCTCCGCCTGTTTTGCATTGTCCCAGATGGCGCAGTGTTGTGGGGTCAACCGGGTGGTTCAGAAGTCTTGTTAGCTCTGTAGGTCTGTGTCAGTGTTATTGACGGTTATGTAGTTATTATCATTCCGTCCGTATGCCACCAGGCCGCTGTTTTAATTAATAACCCCGTAATCCCGAATTGTTAGACGTCAACATGCCAGAATGTCCCAAAGAAGACGTGAAAATCTTGGAGTGAATACCCAGGCTAGCACAAGATATTTTCAACAAATTACACAGCAAGTATTATGATGGCAAAACAACAATAATTTTCGGTTTAAAAACAGATTTTGAGGTTTACTGGAAGTACAGAGTTCTTGGAAATCCACCGGCAATAAATCCGAACAGAAGCTGATACGATCTAATCTTTATGTTATTACTGGATTGAGACTTTCTACTGTAGTCCGTATTTAAATAAACTTAAAATAGCGAATCATTCAGCTATGTAGTTGTTTTGCAGAGGATTATCAGACATAACTATACAGATGAAAAACGTAAAACGATTATGGATATGTTTCAGGCATATTTTCATATATTGGTTCAAGGAATTTCAATTCTGGCTTTGCTGTTTTGTTTTAATCCGCATTATTTACCGCAGGTTTGGGACACTGTCAAATAAATGCAGTGGATATTTTTAGGGCAATCCTTTGATTTTAATCAGTTAAAATATATTTTTCGAGAATAGAAAACTTCACACATGAATGCACAATGAAGAGTTTGTAATTATGTTTCAATACGTCAAAGAGGCTTTACCGCGAGACAACACAAAGCACATTCTTTTACACAATGCGGTGCACTGAGCTACTGATTTATAGATTTGTTAGTGGAAACATCATCATCAACAACAACAACAACAATGATAATAATAATAATAATAATAATAATAATAATAATAATAATACATTACTAGAATATTTCTCTTCTCTAATTTCTACATGTATACTCCTATCTGATGCTCCATGCACTGCAATCCACAACAGTGTGTATTAGACTACTAATGCTGCCATTGTTCACGCGCTCACAAGGCAGGCGCTAATCGCTGGACTTCTCCATTCTTGTCAACTTACTCTTTGAAGTCAAACGGTAACTGGCCAACTGGTTTGATGTTTCAAATTAAAAGAGTGAAAGGACCCCAAGTCCATGTTCGACGTTAAAGGATCTTAAAACGCTCGTCAAAACCATTTTCTCTATATACACAGATTGGCTAGCACTTCTACACTTCTAAAACTCCAAACAGCGAAGCTGCCAAGCGCTCTCTGAGATAAGTGCAGGGTAGTGAGTTGCTAGGGTCCACGTGGGACGTACGCGTTTGAAATATAGACACTAAAGTACTGCGTGAAGTTAATGACTCAACAAGAATGAAATATTTACCATTTGTGTGGATGACCACAAAATGAGAATTAGCACAAGAAATAGGGAAGGGCTGAAGCGGCGAACAAATAACAAATGAAATGATTGGCGAGCCATAAAATGAGATTTGAAACTCTTTCAAATAAGAGATCGCGACGTCAGAGTACTTATCCAGACGAAATACAGCGACAGAAAAGCGAACCGGAGAGGGGGATGAGAGAGAGGGAGAGAGAAAGAGAGAGAGAAGCGGGAGAGTGACTGTGAATGTAGGGTTGAGACTTGAGAAATAGGAGGAGCTTCTGAACGACTAGAAATGTCAATCAGAGCAAGGAGTCCCAATAATCTAAGACAATCTGTAAGGACCTGACCTTAGTCCATTCAGATCAATAGGGAAGTGAGAGAGAGAAGCGCGATCGGATCGTTTACACCGGCTGTTTTGGAGGAAATATAGACTTCCCTTACACTTTGTACTCACTGTAAAGTGGATATCGTAGTGCGCATCAAGAAGGCGATTTTCCGCTTTTTTGCGATTGCAGCAGACTTTTTCCACTACAATGTCTTTCCCACAGCTGGGATATCAGTACATCCGACCGATATACCCGCAAGACCGGCAAAGCATAGGCAATGCCCGCACCGGGACAGACCTGAGTCCGTCCGGCGCGCTGTCCAGTGTTCTCTCAACTATGTACGGATCACCTTTCGCTGCCGCACAGAGCTACGGAGCCTTTCTTCCTTATTCAAACGATCTGTCCATTTTCAACCAGCTGGTGAGTTTTCTCTTACGTAAATCTGTTTTCCACTCTCTTTTGAATATGTTCTTAAATTTGTCAAATATTAGTTTTGCGTTTCAACACTGATCATTTGTATGGTATGGTAGCCTAGTTTTTCAAGCCAGTGGTGAACTTTGCTGTTGACTCCGTTTGGTAAATACGATATTTTCCGAAAAAGTAACAAATTAACCAATTGTGCTCTACCGATAAATATGTTTAGCCTGCAAAGCACCAACATATGAAAAATAATCAGCGAAAACGAAAATATTTCTATAGTCAAAAAACTACAACGCTAGTTCTGCCTGTTGAAAACTTTGGATGCAGTTTATAGTTTATTACTGATGCTATAACGATTTCTTTATTAAATACGCTACGTATTATAAACATATAACAATTGGCATATTTGCTACAACAGTAGAAGTACAATTGCTGATTTTACAATTTTAGGATGATTGCCTAACATCAAAGTAAAATACGTCTCAAATATTATTTATTGTAATAATCTGTCGTTTAAAAAATATATAGGCTATATATTTTATAGCATTTATACTTTTCCGGTGACTGTTCTTAACAAAAGTACTGTTTGTGTTTTATATGCTAACATTGTGTGCTTTTTGTGTTTCAGGGAGCTCAGTATGAACTAAAAGATAGTCCAGGTGTACAGCACCCGGCATTTACCCATCATCACCCTGCTTTTTACCCTTACGGCCAGTACCAGTTCGGTGACCCGTCCAGACCCAAAAATGCTACTCGAGAGAGCACAAGCACGCTCAAGGCCTGGCTCAGTGAGCACCGGAAAAATCCGTACCCCACCAAGGGCGAGAAGATCATGTTGGCCATCATCACCAAAATGACCCTCACTCAAGTGTCCACCTGGTTCGCCAACGCCAGGAGGAGGCTGAAGAAGGAGAACAAGATGACCTGGACCCCGCGGAACCGCACAGACGAAGAAGGAAATGTTTACAACAGCGATCACGAGGGAGAGGATGTCGACAAACGAGAGGACGAGGAAGAAATCGATTTAGAGAATATTGACACGGAAAATATTGAGAATAAGGACGACATGGACGAGCAGGACGAGTTGCATTCCGATTTGAAACTGGATGGCAGCTGCGACTCGGAAATCTCAGACGGTTATGAGGATTTACACGGACCGGAGCAAAAGTTTTTAAAAGCTGTAGTAAAAGAGGGGAAAGACATGCACGCGGAGCGAGCCGAGCATTTCCACCATCACCACCATCACCTACACCATTCTGTAGAACTCAAAGCACAACCTCCCAACAGCGAGCAAATCAAATTAAACCAGGTCTCCAGTTCTCCCCCCAATGAAAACAACGCAGCCCCGGTCCAAAAACCTAAGATTTGGTCTTTGGCCGAGACGGCAACGACCCCGGACAATCCCCGAAAATCTCCCCTAATGAATGGGAATTCCTCCGGGCCTGCCGCCCAGACCATCATCCCACCTCATAGACTCATCTCGTGTCCCGTAGGGAAAATTCAAAACTGGACAAACCGGGCTTTCTCTGCTCACCAGCTCGCGTTACTGAATTCAAACCATTATTTAGGACTGGCCAACCAGGCTTCGGCTAACGGCCTCGCGCTCTATTCCAACAGGCAAGCAGAGGACCGAGGTCACAACTCAGAGACTACTTCCACAGGTACATGTCACCCTCACTGAGACTGCGCGGAGATTTTTTTTAGGCTTCCCCACGTTTCCCATGAACACTGCTTTCGTTTTAATAGCACCTACTTTTCAAAGCTCTATGCTTTCAGTGGTTTAACGAAACACTTGAAACGTGTATTGAGGTTTGTCAGAAGGAGCATGCTCAATTGAGAGGGAAAGAGAAGCAAATTAAAACACTTCTTACTTTTGTCCTTCAAATACTCATATATTGTATCTTGTGGATAATATTTGAAATTTAAAGGGTGTTTCCGTTACTGGAATATGTACAGCAATGCCCACTCGTTTTCATGACTGGCTTTAGATGTAAACTCTTTTAAAAGACTCCAAAAAGCTCACCCAGTGTAAAACCTTTAATACGTTAAATATAATCAGGCATTCAAATTGATTATTTTTGTTGTTACAGCTATTATTATTTCAGAAGATCTAGTGCCTTTGAAGCAGAGAAAAAGTAAAAAAAAAACAGCCTTCCACCCCGTTCAAAGACGGTAAGAACAGAATTTGTTTACGTGGGTGATTTAATTTAAACTGTTTCATAAGAACGTTTATTTGATTCAAGTTATAAAGCTCGTGAACTGGTTAGACGCCGCGTCTAAAACCGATTTCTATATCGCGCGCTTTTACTCGTGCAGTTTAATGTCAAATGTCAGACCAAGAACCAAGAATCTCAAACGCGTCGTTTGGCAATAATGCAAAAGAAAAATATATTTCCCCTCAACGTGCGTGCATCATTAGTTTTACATTTTAATCTTCCACCCCATATTCCCATTATTTTTAAGTTATTTATTTTATTTTTTATTGTTATTATTATTATTCCCATGTTTCCTGTAGGCCCCAGAACCAACTTGAAGCTGCCATTGTATTATCGGCCCTTTTTTCCCTCATGGGGGCTCTTTGTGTCTTTTACAAATCTTCATTTTAACCTGTTGTAAGGAATGTTAAAAAAGGATACACACACCTGTATACTTACCTTGTAAGCATGTCTTGTGTAAAATTGCTAATGCAATGCTGTAAGAAACTGTAGTCTGTGCGTTTTCCTTATTTTTTTCTTTTGTTTTGTAAGTTCTGTGAGGATTTGATGTTGAAATGTTTTGTATATATAACGTAAAGAAAATGTACATACTTGTGATCCAAAATTGTACAAGAAAGTCTATATTTTGGCTAATAAACGAACCGCTGCAACTTAATACACGTTTTTTTCGAAGGCGGTGTGTGTGTGTGTGTGTGTGTGTGTGTGTGTGTGTGTGTGGGTATTGTAACTGGAATTGAAGAGTTTAAGGTTTTTGAGATTTACAGTGCAGAAATTATTACCGGGTGTGTTTTGAATGTGCGGTGTGGCTTGAGGAAAGTTAACTGGAGGTTATGGGGTTTGGCGAAGTGCGAATTGGATGATTTGAAGTGTTTTCCTATTTCAGGGACTTAACTGTAATTAGCTCCTTCTTGAATCGCACATTTGGATATTAATGGATGGGGATTATCCTCACTGAGGCGTAACAGCCAATATGAAATGAATAATTATTTCATTCACATCGGCCTGAAATAGCATACAACTTAATTTCGATGAAATGCGAATTTAGTGTTTTGCTTTTATTCTTTAAAAGAGCGAAGAGTTCAAATGTCTAAATCTGACTGCTAAATCTCGGTTTTCATATGAAATATGTGATTTGGCATTTTCAAAAATGTATAATGAATTCTAATCAGATATTGACTTCGCGCTACTTGCCATATGCCTCCGATACTCTAAGAAATTATTTATTTATGTATGTTTTCCCCCTCTCTCTACAAGGCATCTTTGTTCCACGGTTGGGAAAGTTTTGGAAAGTTGGAGTTGGAGCTCCCTCTACAGTCCAGTCTTTACACACTGACAGCGGAAGCTAGTTTGACCTTGTTTTTAATTGAATCATATATAAGTGGCTGAATCGCGGATAACGTCGCAAAGATGGTTTCTTTAGTTAATGGATTTAAAATGGTTTAATTAGCGTGATTCATACTTTTGACACAGCGCTGATGTCGCAAATGATGCACTGAAAAAGCATCTTCGATTTCACTGTGCAGTTATGAAAGTTCAGGAAGTTCAGTATTTTAAGCAATAGACAGCTCATTCACAACAAATAAAATTCATCTAACAACATCAGGTTTAAAATGCAAATTAAGGGGGTAAAATCCACTAAACTTTTATCCATCTTAACCATCTTAACAATTTTTAGGTTTTTGAAAACAATACCAGTTAAATAATATCCTGTATGTTTTCTTAAATCTGTAGACCCTCACATCCCATTAGTACCGTGCACTTAAGATGTATCCAGTAATTGTTATCAGGCATTAGAAACGCATAGCTTTCTGTTCAAACAGGCTTCAGTTGGACCGTTTTTAAGTCTTTATGCGTCCGACAATATTATTTATTTATTTATTAACCACATCATAACACAGTATAGTTATATACACACACGGTAATAAGTTCCACCGGACTTCACTCGTATTTCTGTGAGAATAAGGGCTCATCGGGACTATGAGGCATTCAGTCAATACTAGGCTTAATATATACATTAGCCTGTGGTTTATACCAGGTTATGGGACATATCCACAGAGAGTTGTTAAACGGCTGCCGCCATACCTCAGCGTTGCTCGTTATACTGATTTTGTAGTATACTTCTAGTTACCGACCTGACGCGCCATGTTTAGATTTCAGCTGCACGTGGGGTTAATATTCCTGAGACAGGGACGAAACGTCGCTGACACAGATTGATGCAAACATCGTACTTTTCTCACGCGGGGACGCACCAGGGGTGGGCCCGGCTCAAGGAAGGGTCCAGCCGCGCGAATAATCAACCATCTCTATACTTGCCGAACCTTTCAGGCACGCAGTACAGGTCAACAGGCAGAACAGGTCGCCAACGGGAAACCTGCGTGTACTGACTGGCCAGCATTACAAACCCAAAAAACGTGCAATTCGGCGAACTCGCGGCATAAGCTTTAAAGACGTCTGAAACCTTCAAATTGTCTATTTTTTTAAACACATCGATATTTGATAGATACACTGTTTATATTGTATTAACATTACTGTTTAGATCTATTGCATTTTTTCATTATTTAGGTTACAATCGTGAGGAAAGAGCAGCTAACAGTGATCTACAGACTACAGGCGTTGCGAATATTTTCCTTCAAAATGTAGTCCAAATGAAATTGGTCTAGGATGACGATAGAGACTTAAAGATAATGTCCTTCTTATGACGTGTCCGGTTAGCGCAGTCTTTAAATACTGACAGCGAATACAACAGGCCTGTTGTGTGCTCTGCGTATATCACGTTCGGAGGTAACCTGCCACTCTCGCGTGATCGTTAGCATCGGACTAAAACGCAAGCGAAAGGGTGTCCCTCGTATTCCATGGCTTCTGATCAGCGCATGAAATCAAGAACTACAATGCTTCGGCAAAAACATAGTAATCAGGCACACCGACGTCCCGTGCTTACATTTTCTCTATACTCAGCAAATGGAACGCATTAATGAACATTTCGCTCAGAGCTACGCGGTGGCTGTTGGCTGTGGCGCGCGGGGTGTCACTCATTTATCCCGAGTTAAGTGGATGTCCTTGTGGTTAATGAGCAATAATCAACAGTGACTCCTCTTTTTTATTCTATCGCTCCCAGCAATGCTAAACACTCCAGTGGAGAGCGGCTTTCCCTTTCCAGCGCACGCTGGGGAATTCATGGACGGACGGAAACGGGAAAAGAATAGCTGGGCGCTCGAGCGCGCCCGCACACAGCACACCTTTTCACGTCACGTCGTCTGGCTAATAGTGCTTGCATTGTAAAGCAGCCAGTCAGACATAAAAACATACTTAACATCAAAGCAGTGGTGGGAATTGATCCTCTCAAAGCACAAATAGCAATTCAGCCTATAAGGAAGCACTAAAGAGTTTAATCTCAGAACACCACTCTGCAGACACATCTGTGGCAGAGGTCCATAGTTATGCTTTAGTCTGGTAGGAATGTGTTGTTAAATACCAATCAGGATGGGATGGAGCAAAACAAGAAAGAGTCAAAGTGAAACTGAAATGCACTGACACGGAGAGAGAGGGAAGTACTAGCAGAGCGCCGCACGGAGGCCTGTCCGAAGCCCTGTCCGGAGCCCGGTCTGGAGCCCTGTCCGGAGGGGCCAAGGTGGGCTGAAAGTGGGGGGTGTGGCCCAGCATCACCCCCATTGCCTGCCGGGCCAGGGCAGCGAGAGGTCCCTCCCACCTCCCGCCTCTCACAGGCCCCCCGCGCAGACACTGACAAACATGGGCACTGGAGTGGCCCTGCTGGGGCTTTGAAGAGCCTTGCTTCTCTTTGCAGAGGTCACTAATCCTTTTAGGGGGTGCGCGCGCACACACACACACACACACACACACACACACACACGCGTTGCTCTTTTTCACCAGTAAGCCTGCCATGTTTGGTGACCTGCGTGACTGTGCAAAGAGGCAACTGCGGATTAGGGAACACATGTTCCATGCTGTCACTGTGGGTGAAGCTACAGGCCATCCAACCGTTTCTACACCTCCACATGAGGCAGATATTCACATTCAGCCTCCACCCAAAATCATGTTTTACACCAGGACTGAAAAGCCCAGGTCTCTTCTCAGACAGGCCTGCTGATGTCAAGGACTTTTATTATGAAAACCTTCCAAAACACACCAGAAAATTGACCAAACAAAACAGGTTTAAAGTTCAAGTCGACATTCATAGTGGCTCCACATCCTATGGAGACTATTTTAAACATACTTAAGAAAAAAAAAACTTTAGCTCATTTATATCTATGGCAGCTGATGAGGCAATGGACATATGAACTAAAGATCAGCATTTGTGTGTGTGTGTGTGTGTGTGTGTGTGTCTGTGCTCCAGGCAGACCTGGCGACAAGAAGCCCAGGATGAGTGACACTCTCAGGGGCAGGGGGAGGAGCGGTGTAGGCCTACTGATTTCATGCCCATTGTTGACAGAGTTTAGAGAGAGGAATTCTTTTACTGCCCTCAAAAGGGCAACACGCAGGGGTAGAAAAAGAGAAGGAGGGTTGGGGAGGGCAGAGGGGGGCGGGTGGTTTGGGAGGGGAGATGGAGGGAGTGAAGCTTGGCTTTTGCCGTTCACCCAACTGAAAGATTGTGTTCTTTTTTGGGGGGTCCCTTTCGCTCATCCCAGCCAACTTGCAGGGCAATTATGGAAATGGTGCTTCGAAACCAATCGCTGGATATTTTTCCTACCCCTAAGCACAAAGTCTTTCTCTCTCTCTCTCGCTCTCTCTCCACGTCATTCTCTGACATGATCCTATCCCACTGTCCATATGTTCCCTTCCTTCTGGTTAATAGGAAAATGTCTGTCTGGTAAAGGGAGCTGAAAGGACGAATTCAGAGGCTGGCAGGCCGAAGCCATCGGACTGTGGCCTGGGTTGTGTGTCTCCAGCGTGTGGGCGCCAAGGCAGTTCAGAGGAGCCCAACCTGCCGAGGCCACAGCCATTAGTGCTGTTGGTTTTTTAGTAGATGGAACTGCAGCTTGATGCTTCTAACTTGGGTATCACCTGTCTGGAGACCCAAAGAGAGAAAGGATGGAGAAAAATGAGAAAAGAAATACATACGTGCATAGATAAATATATAGGAAGAGAGAAAGGGAAATGGAGAAAGGGAGAGAGAAAGAGGGAGAGAGTGGGAGATTGAAAGTGCGAAAATATAAACCTTTTGAAAATGTTCTATGAAACTCTTTCTCTCTTTGTCCATGTCATTGTCAAAGCATCCGAAAGCCTTGCTCAGCCACGGCTGTAACACAGAACCTCTCCACTGCGTGAGAACCAATAAGATAGCTTCCCTCCTCCGACTTCACGATGTCACGAGGTAGAAACCGCTGCTTCCTCCCAGCCCAGCCCAGCACAACACCAACAGGCAGATCTGGGATCAGCACTCCGTGCCGAGAAGCAAGTCTTCTTCACTAAAACTGCTCTCAGACCAGCTAGAGGAGTATGGCATAGTTTTAAGCCTTGCCAAACTGTTTTCATCCTTCCAAAGCCACAGCAACTGAAGTCACACCGAACCGCTTCTGGGCCACTCTTTTCAGTTCTTGTCACGACATCAGATATATTGTTCAATTTTTGACCGTATAATTATGGATCATATATTCAGGGGCTGTATATTGATTGTGGGACTGGTGAAAGGTTCTCTGGCTCCACTGCACCCGAGGTGGAGACTTAATAAATTCTTCTTTCCTTGGAACTCCGTCAAACAAGCCCCACCTCTGCTGCGAATACATTAGCAGGGTCGAGCTGATTGATTGGGGGGGGGGGATGGACTCCGTCTCTCACCAAGATTAATAGAGTTTATTAAAGACTCCCCAGTCCTTTTAAATAATGCTAATGTAACAGGAGGCCTAAAAGTTTATTGGCCAAGACTCATACTCCTCTTCACTTTGATGTCAATCTCAAGTGCATTAGATCTGGACGGTGGAATCCGGACCTAAAAGATCGTCTCCTTAATGACACGCAGTGGAACACGGCTGAGCAGCGAAGGTGCAGGACAAACGTACATGTAGAACAGAAAGTGTCTGGAAGCCCTGCTGCCTGTCTGTGTTCGCTGTGGCTAAATAAATCAGCATTATGGAGAGAGTTTAGCTCATTAATAACTATGCTATATTTCTGTAGCAATTAACATGCCTTGGTTAATATTTAAACTTTTTGATTAACACCCTGGGTAATGCTGTGTTTAGGTTTTTATATTTTTTAGGTTTCCTTTTTTTTCAGATTCATGAGTTTGTTCAATCCAGAGAATGAGACTGAGGGAGACGGAGAGAAATCGAGACATAGGAGAAAGAATGAGAGAATTACTTGAGCCAACTTGCTGGAACTCAGTTTCCACTGAAACGTGCTTATCAGCGTTTCCCAGACCAGACTGCCTACAACACGCAGTTGGACACACACTTATCGGAGTGGCCTGTCTTGCAAAAGAGACCATGGTGAATCCATTCACACGCAGATAGCATAATATTCTCTCCCAGTTGAAAGATGTTTGCACTTCTTGGGCAACTCATATGTACATACATCCATGCATAGGTTAATATAATGTGCTGTGCAGCACTGACTGAGCGATGCAGTAGTGTTGTGAGTTGTAGTATCGTGACAGGAAGCAGCAGGTGTGAGCTCAGTAATAGTGATGAGGACTCCACATGTCAGACACATAAACTTTACTATCCATTTCCTCTTCCTCGATAAAATGAACATGACATTCCGGAGCCACCCTCGTCTTCCTTCCCTATAAACGTCCGGAGAATGTGTTTCTTACAAATGTGCATTAAAGATACATACATACACACACACACACACACGCGCACACACACACACACACAAGAAACAAAGAGACAAAGGGGGAGAGAGACAGACAGGGAGAGAGAGAGACAGACAGAAAGAGAATTCTGATCCCCATTGTAATGGTGGATGCAAACTTCATCTGTTCTCTCAGATGTAAATAGCAAGTGTCAGTTTCTTTTAAAAACAAACAATGACCTTGTCAACTTTAGAGCAGACAAAATATTTCTTCTGCCATGACTACTGGAGGAAAATACTGGTGAGGGAAGACCATTATAATTTAGAATTTTACTCCAAGAAAACCTTACAATCAGAAACAGTCCAACCTAGACCTGTTTACTGTATTATTGTTGAGCAGTGAGGGTTTGAATTGGGTGCAGTGCATGTGCGTAGACTTGGCAAAAGATTCTGATTCAGTGATTCAGTGATTCTTCTCAGCTTATCCTAAGAGCTGGCCTATTGCCTCAAGGGACCAAGAGAGAAACAGAGGGAACGAGAAAGAGAAAGAGAGAGATAGACAGAAATAGAGAGAGAGAGAGTGAGTGAGAGTTAAAGGTAGTCAGTAGAGATGCAGAAAGCTGTTTGAGCTTAGATAAACTTGTTGTCAGGAGCATTGTCAGCCTCTCCACCATGACACCCTTTTCCTTGATAATGCCATTGCCATGCAAATTAGTTTGTGTGTGTGTGTGTGTGTGTGTGTGAGAGATGTAGTTGAAAGAAGGGAGACACAGCTGCTCAACTGGGCCTCAGACAAAAGTGGGTCTTTCCTCCACTGGGCACAATAAAACACGGAATGTGTGTGTGTGTGTGTGTGTGTGTGTGTGTGTGTGTGTGTGTGTGAGGGCAGTGATGTATCTAATTTTGTCCAATG
>JAOXYF010000020.1:10861447-10870006 GCA_028565775.1 Sternarchorhynchus goeldii | reverse complement strand
GTGTGTGTGTGTGTGTGTGTGTGTGTGTGTGTGTGTGTGTGTGTGTGTGTGAGAGAGAGAGAGAGAGAGAGAGAGCATACCAGGAGGTGATGAGGTGAAGAGGTGTGGAGGAGTGTGGATGGACAAGGTGAGAGTGATGTGTGTGTGTGTGTGTGTGAGTAGACACTTTTCTGTGTGTGGTCACGCCTGACACACAGGCCTGGACGTGCTAATAAGTAAATATTTATAGCTATGCATGTGTCCACACCTCTACACAACCTCTACACAAGTGTTATATACCATGGACACTCCAACCAGCAATGAATCAGGTATTCCACAAAGACTGCCTTAAATCTTTACAATGGCCCATTACTGTTTCACAGGCAAAGAAAACCACAGCGACCCACCCAGCTGCGACGCCCCCTGGAGGCCAGGCCAAGAGGCAGCCAAAGGAGTGTCCTTCGTTAGCGGGAAGCTCACTCTTTACCATTAGTGTGACACTTTTAGTGTTGCTTTGCCTGTGAAACCTGAGGCAGAAAAGTTCCCTCGCAGAGTCGTTAGCAGGACGATCCACCGACACAGGTACGCACACGGCCGCCGTGGTGTGCTGGAATAAACGCCGCACCAATACTGGAGACCGGACCTCCCCAACGCACACCGCCTCTCTGCTGTTGGTTTTGGACGAGGACCTTCTCCAGAGCACAGGAGCTGGCGTCCAGCACCCCTGCCAGAACTCTTCAGGAGCGGAACCCGATATGTGGGTCTCCCCCAGCTGAGACGCAGGGGGTGGGTGGTTATTAAAAACTGAGCAAAATTTGAGCAAATCCTGTGGGAAGGTTTTACACGTTTACTAGGCGTACGTCAAGGTAAGAGACAACACTAGTGAATTATGGGGGATATTGGATGCAAGGGAATTCAGCTGGGCAGAAGTGGTGGTGGAGGTGGTGGTGTTGGGGGGGGAGTGAATAAGCTAAGCAAAAAAGGAGAGCTGGAACACAACCTGTAAATATCTCTGACCCACTGCCCGCCCCATGTGCTTGCATACACACACACACACACACACACACACACACACACACACAGAAGTGCACTCACCAAAAAAACATTCAAAATAACCTCCAACAGCAGTATGAAACTGTGGATACACACACTCTCACGCGTGCGCGCACACTGAATTTTCCAAGCTGTTAAGCAGAATTTAAAACATAGGATTTTATGATGGGACGCAGCAGTAGGCAGTCATAAAGAAAACATTACTGAGGTCTGCACCACTGAAATAAGGCCTCAGTGCCTTTGTTTTCCGCTGCTCCGTGTCCTAAGAGAGTCCGGGGTCTTCTGCACATTCAGTGGCTGAAGAAGCGTTACTAATCTCTCTGGTTGGGATGTTCGCATAGCAGGCGGTAGGATGTGGCTCGCGACAGCTGTTCGTTAAAAGAAAAAAAGGGGCAGATATGCACACAAACGTGCCCAAATCTGATCTAAGAACAGTGATGGCAACAACTGCTAATCGTTGACAAACGCTTTGTAGGGAGCATTTGTGGTCCACTGGAAGGAACACAAGTCTGAATGCATTAATGGGAGAAAAAGAACTCCAATTAGGGATGTGGACCACACTGGCCTCAGCCATTTCAAAAGCACTTAAAATGTGTAATAAATGATCAAATGAGACAACTCCTTTAAAGCTCACAGTAGGCCTTTTCTTTCCTCTGTGGCAGATTGGTTCTAATAACAGGGGAGCACTTTGATTTGGTGAACCCCCAGCCCCTCACACTCTACACTCCCCAAACTTTTTTTGCTGCTCTCCACAGATAATCAGCGGTGACTGGCATACCACAGACGTCGGAATCTCTTTTCTCTCTCCCTCATTCTGTCTGCTAGGGTTTCGGGTCACGAGACGGGACAGGGTGGAGTGGAAAGCTCCAGAAGCAGAGATGTTTTTGGACAGTGCCAGCTCGAAAGCAGGTCCATATCAACTTCAGACAACCATGTCAAATACTGATTTAAGATGGAGAACTTCAAAGGAGTTCTTTTTAATTCCTTTCCAGAAACCATTTGCCCTGAACTTCTCCGCAGCGCTCTCCGCTCTGAAGTAGCGTTACTCCGCATACGGTTTGAAAAGCTGACCAGGTAACAGCTAATGACGGACTATACAAGGCAATACACAGGACGAAAGGGAGGTGTGATTCGCCCGGGCCAGAATTGTGCCTGCTGTTCTGATCTGGGGCCAGCAGTGGCAGGAGAGCCAGGGACAACATGTGGTTGTGGTCTTTGAGTAATGGCCCGAGAAACAGGGATCGTCCCAGACAACGAACCTCACTACTGCGTATCGCTTTACATGAATCACCATTTACATTTTATGGCATTTCACTGACACTTTTATCCAAAGCGACACACGATTATGACTGAAAACATCTTGAGCAATTGAGGGTTAAGGGCCTTTACTCGGGGGCCCAACAGTGGCAAGTTGGCAGAGGTGGGGCTTGAACTGGAAACCCGTCTGATCGCTAGTTGAGGTACTTTTGCCCAATGAGCTTGCTGGGATCTTGGTTCTGTTGTGATTGAGAGGAGCGTTTGGCTGAGCAGGGGCTGGAAACATCACCGTGGAGAACGGATTTGGAGTGAAGAGAGATGATCACACCCATCCACACAGAGACCTTCAAAACCAAGGAATCTCGTACCTCCAGGTCACAAGAGGAAGATGGACCATGCAGCAAATGAGCGATGCTTGATAAGGACAAGGGCCCAAATCTGTAAAGCCATTCATACACAGTACAGTATGTAGACTACTCTCAATACCAGGGGTCATTACATAAGGCAGTTTCCAAAATAGAACACAGAGCTTAATACACATGGAACATTTCAGAGGACTATGAACAACAGTCAGTTTTAAATGGGATGATATGAGCAACAAGAGAAGCGAAGAGAAGAGAAGAGAGACAGTGGTAGAAAGATAGTGGTTTATAGAGAGACTGGTAGAGAAGGAGAGACAGTAATAGAGTGAGACAGTGGTAGAGAAAGAGTGGAAGAGAGAAAGTGGTAGACAGAGAGAGAGAGAAAGAGAGAGAGAGAGAGAGAGAGAGAGAGAGACAGACAAAACAATCACACTGCAGTTATGAGTTGTCCTCTCTTACCTGCCCTGCTACGCTGTTCTCCCCATCACGGCCTGCATCTCAGCTCACCCTGAACCCGAGACTGAGTCCAACAGGCCCAGCGTGAGGAACAGAAGCCCAAACTCCTCCAGCTGCTGTGTACGGTGCCCTCCTGTTTACCAACCATCTCCGCAGGCGCTCCCGACAGCCTGTGTTTGCCACGGGAGAGCTGCCCACCACTCTTCCAGGACCTCCGTCTAGCCCTGCAGAGCTGAGCTGGAGCCAAGCAGCCTTCCCGAGGCGGGGAGACCAGGCTGGGACGATGGAGCTGGCTGGCGGCTGAGGCCAACGGACCTTACCAGCACCTGGCGCAGAGTGGGCCGGAGATCCCTGGCCACAGCGACATCGCAGGAGGGTGAGAAAGTCTAGCAGCTTTCCGTCAACAAAATATCGCAGGGAGCCTGTACACAAGGCTGGAAAAGGGACTGTGATTTAATCCAGTGTAAAACAATAGCAAAAGGGTAGGAAGAACATTTAGGCTCTCACACACAGCGAGGACTAGCTGTGACTATTCAGACCAAAGTCTGATTCCAGTGCATGAAATGTATCCCTAAACAACACAAGGGTGACATGGAGGGCCAAGAAATGAAAACTGTACCTCATCCAATCTGCGGAGGGAACTGTCTGTTAAGTATAATGAGAGCAGGGCACTTCCCGAGCACACACTCTTGAGTGTGTTAGCAAGCGAGGGCAGGGAAACCAACACACTCTCTCACCCGCACTGACACAGCTGCACCACGCTAAGAACACGCGACAGCTGACCGCCACGAGCACAACACGCTAAGAACACGTGTGATTCCATGTCACCCAACCGCTATTAGGACATCGTTCAGGTAACATGTGAGGTCAAGTACTGTCCTGTCTCAGTTAAAGGGAGATAGCAAACAAGCCAACGCAGGGCAGAAGACCCTGCAAAAGGCTTTAGACCATTGCAAAACTAACTTTCCCAAACACATACGAAGAACAAGTAGAAAATCGGCTAGAAGCAAAATAACAGATTGAGTATTAGGGACTGGATGCTTTAAACATCAGTTTAACACCAGTCCACCACAATATTATCTCTTGAGAAAAAGAAAACCTTAGCAATCAATTAAAAGCTGTCTGACAGAATGAAGGATTAATATAAACAGCCTGAATAAGGTCTGATAAATCCATTCCAGATCCCTTCTCATCTGATAACACGATTATCCTCAACTGCATTTGATTGAGCCCTAACCAGGAGCTCACACATGGTGTGTGCTTTTACAATTTAAATGGCAAAAACACTTTGACTGCAACCTGGACTTAAGGCATACATATTGTATGCTAAGGAGAGATGTTGTGAATTGTGAAAAAGGATGTGCTATTATATCACACATATATTAAAACAGTGTTTTCACATGGACAGTGATGTGTTGCAGTGATTTATTGCAAAAGAAGTAAGCCCATCTGATAGTAGATGATTTTACTGTTGTCTCATTCTTAAGTACATATCGTAAGTACATGGGCAGTGGTAGCTCTGGTTAAGGCACTTGACTAGTAATCAGAAGGTTGCTGGTTCAAACCCCACCTCTGCTAAGTGGGCACCTGAGCAAAGCCCTTAACCCTCAACTGCTCAAGGTGTATTCAGTCACAATTGCAAGTCGCTTTGGATAAAAAGCGTCAGCCAAATGCCGTAAATGTAAATATCTGGGTGAAGTAACACATGATGCAGTGTTGATACAGAGGCACACAGTAACAGATTACAAAAATCATGGCTTTTAAGATGGACAGCCCATTCCAAGCGCTACACTACAGCATTAATGAATCAGATCAGACAAAATTCTACTCCGTTCCTCTTGTTTCCACGTTTGGGGAAGCACAAGACTGAATGTTCTCTCTGAATGCTAGCAGTGCGTGGAGCAGGTGCAAACCATATTAAGGTGTTGGAGAATACTGGCTCCTGTGGGAAGGACTCAAAGTAGAGGAGAAAGGAGGAGGGACAGAGGGATGGTGGGAGCTGAAGGAAGGGTGGAACAGAGAGATCCGTGGAGGTGAGACGCTGCTTTGTACTGTAGCAGGGCTCCAGAGTCTTTATCCTTATCTGTCAGAAGGATATTTATAAAGTGAGGGGCAGGGAGGGTGGAGTAAGAGAGAGAGGGAGAGAAAATGCACTCTGGTCAGCGTGACCTCAGAGGCTGGTAGAGTTCATAAACACAAGGCCACGTTCCCTTATCTTTTTCAGTGAACACACATGCACGCACACACGCAAGCGCGCGCGCGCACACACACACACACACACACACACACACAATAGCTGTCTTTCTGCCCAGCACATCACAGTACATGGCAAACGGTAATTAAAACTGCTCTGCTCCTCTCTGGTACAAACGATGAGAGAGAATGAGGCAAGGGAGTAAGAGAACGGAAAAGAAAGTATCTGCCCCCCCCTTTCCTTTTAGGACGGGTACCGATGTGGTGTTCATTGATCTTTATTACAATAGCAGCCTGCTGTAAAATGTTTGATGGGTTTGTACTGATCTAACTCTCCCTCATTCATAATTAGCATTACACATGTAGAACCAAGGGCAACTTCAGAGGAGGTGCAGACAGGGGAACGAGGGAGAGAGAGAGAGAGAGAGAGAGGGAAAGAGAGAGAGAGAGAAGAGAGAATTCTCCCAGGGTCTCTGTGCCTCTCTGCACCCTCAGGCTATCTGTGCTACTGTGTACTGCATACCTGAAGCAACTTAGTTTTACAAAGATCAAATTAAGAAGCTGGGTCTCAATAAGACATGACTCTCTCTCTCTCTCTCTCTCTCTCTCTCTCTCTCTCTCTCTCCCCTTTCTCTTCCCCATGGTAACGGGGGACGGGGCGGGGGGGCTTTCTGTTCTAATTCATTTCTTGCCAGGCGGGATCTGAGTGAGGAGAGAAAGTTAATGTGGCTGGTTATGTACTTTTTGAATAGTCTGTATAATACGGAGGTATTGTGAGTACGTGGTGGCACGCAGACGAAGAGCAGACGGCCAAGCGAGTTGGCGGAAGCAGTCTCCAGGGCTTCGAGTGAAGTCAGACAGAACCGACTAACACCATCAAACACTTAAAAGTCTGCAGCATAGCAACAGGAGAGGCACTTAGAGTCTATTGGTTCGTAGAGTCATTGATCAGATTCGTCTGAAATCTCATCGCGCTACACCACCAACCCCCTCCCCCTTCCGAAACGACGCCCGTTTCATGGTGCGATTTATTGAATTGCTCGGGGTGAAATTCAAAATAAAGAAATGAAATTTATACACCTTTAGTGCTCTGTCTGTCAGTGAGAAAAATGAAGGTAGTCACACTGACACGAACACACACACACACACACACACACACACACACACACACACACACACACACACACACACACACACACACACACACACATGAAGGGTGTGTTTGGACACTGATGCATTTATTTTTTATGTAGATGAAACAGAATGCTCAAGTATGTATTTTTTTTTACCTGTGTGTGTGTGTGTGTGTGTGTGTGTGTGTGGATAACAGGGCAGTGTGTAACATTCCCTCACATGGCCAAACTTACAAACAAGTATTGTCTTTCTGAACAAGCAGGTCTCCACCATCATACGCTCATCTATCCAGGGCCTCACATCCACCAGAGAGCGAGAGAGAGATTTGCCACATGATTGAGCACTAACTGATTAAATGGAAATCAAAAACTCTGAACTGTTGACAAGGAAAAACAAGAATGAGCAGAGACACTGATACAGAAGGAAAGAGAGAGAGAAAGAGAGAGAGAGAGAGAGAGTTTTCAGGGCAGTGTGTAATAGTCATGAGGGACTCACAGGGTGGGAGATGGTTCCTCATGCCCTTTGGCTGTTCCTCTCAGGGTCCACCCCCCGCCCCCCCGCTTCTCTTTTCATTCCTCCATCTTTCCAAACCCATTTACACCATTCCACTGATCTCTCTCTCCTTTTGCAACCCTCACAGCATTTTTTCACCTATGAAAACAGGCACTCTTCCTCTCTCTCTCTCTCTCTCTTTCTCTCTCTCTCTCTCTCTCTCTCTCATCACTTCCCTTTAGCTGTTTACACTTTGTCTTCTGTTTTCTCACTTCCTTTCTCTCCTCTGAATATTCAGTAACAGTCCACCAGTGAAAAAGACATGGGTTTGGGGTTCTGAAAAGTAGCATTACATCAGTGTTGTCCAGACTTTGTGTGAACTTACCAAACAAAAAGTTACAGCAACAAAATGCAAAGAACACAAAAATACAGATTGTTGAAGAACAGATTCAGATCTGAACAACACTGAATTTTCCCTAATCTGAGCAACCTGGACTGAAAAGGTGCCACTGAATTATTCTCTGTTGTTTTCTTCAATAATCTGCTCTTTTCTCACCGCTAGCTCCTGGTTGTTTACACAGAAAGACGTCCTGAAGATGCGCATTAGATCCGAACCGACTGTGATTCCCAGATCCCCTGCCCTCTCTGTGACACTGGCTTAGGAAAGAGAGCTAGATTTATCTGAATTAATATAGAAACAACATTAGCTTTCCAGATCAATCTATTAAAAGCTGTTCTCGATGTCTATTATTCTGGTCTTTTTCCTGGCATGATGACAAGAAAGAAAGCGAAAGGGAGAGAAAGAAAGAAGAGAGCTGGAGACACACCCTCCATCTCTCTCCTGCTCTTCCCTCTCACATGTCCTCTTTTCGTCTGTCTATAAAGGGATGTGTTTTTAACCTGTTTAACCTGACAGACACACACACACAGCTTTCTAGGTGTACAGCCTAGATCTAATTCCTAGATCTAGATCCTAGCCCTGCGTGGAGTATTTCTATTCCTATTAATGTAGCCACTAATGTATACCTACACCTTATAAATTCATTTTCCAGGCTGGGGTGCAACCCTCCTGCCCTGTGATATGCATTTTTGCATTTGTTTCCTTGCCATTACAGGGCAGGGGTTGATTAATGCAGAAAGTTGGGTGGGAAATCATAGGCAGCCCATTTGCAAGCGCCCCCTGCAGCCTCGGAGGAGTTAATGCACTTAGTCCCCACCAGTCAGCATGAAAAAGTAGTCAAAAGGATAAAGAGGAATTCAAATCAATAAAGTTATTACCCTGAGCTTCTCTTCCTCCCACTCTCCTTCTCACACACACACCCCCCCACACACACAGCTAAGGCATGCCCTTGACCTGTTCTGAGCTCTGCTGTTCCAGACCTGAACACCCTCGGTCTGTCTGTCTTCAGCTCTCTGCTCTGCCCAGATTACAGTGTTAGCGTCCCTCTAATCTGAACACAATTCCTCTAATCTGAATGCAATTCTTTTCTCTTTTTCTCCACTCTCCCTTCTCTTAACTCTTCTTCAACACGTCTCCATCTCACTCAGCCAAAATGGAAATGACATTTATTCTTCTGATCACTTGGAGCAGTGGAATGAAATAAAACATTTTATTTCACATGTACTCATTGAT
>JAOXYF010000020.1:10851447-10858947 GCA_028565775.1 Sternarchorhynchus goeldii | reverse complement strand
CAGCTGTATCTCCAGTAGGTTAATGGCAACATTAATTTACCACTACTGAGATGCAGGCAAGGCTGAAATATTGAGCGGCTGCTATGAATAAAGTGCACTGGCCAGTCCAAAGCACACGAGCTCTGCATTCATGATCCATAATTGATCGAGATGACGAACGGCGGGCACCGGCACGCTTTCGGCTAGCGCTGTCTGACAAATGAGCGGACACAACCTTTAAAGCTGACCTACACAGTCGCTGGAGAAGAGGGAGCAAGAGAGAGAGAGAGAGAGAGAGAGAGAGAGAGAGAGAGAGAGAAAATCCATGAAACCAGAATAGCCATCGTTGCACTGACAAGGGGCATTTAAAATCAACCAGACCAGATTGGAGTGTGTGCGCGTGCGCGTGTCTGTCTCCATTAGCATTTATGCATATAGTGTGTGTGCGCTCTTGTGCAAGTCTTCATTAGTATGTTGGCTTTTATAGACAGGCTGGATAGTCGATTCCGGGCACTTCATTTCTGAGCTAAGAGAGACAGATGGGGGAGTATTGATTAAACAGAGCCTTTAAAACAGGAATCAATGCTCTGGGCGGAACACACTGACGTACACATTAACTTACTGATAGAGGCATATGAAAGCACTGATCTCACAAGCTACTCTCTCTCTCTCTGCTGTATGTGTGTTTACAAAGTAAAGAACAGGTGTGTGGGTGTGTGTGTGGGGGGGTGTTGAGAGCAGCCCCCCCTCCCCTCCCCCTGGACCACTGCTGTCAGTGAATTCAGAAGTGGAAATGTTAGCTGATCGACTCTATTGATGAGCTGCACACTTGTTTTGCCACCAGTAACTCAGCAGCAGCACGTGGAGAGGGGTGAGTGACGTGGGCAGACTGAGTGGGGTAAATAGGGAGAGAGGGGTGAGAAAGGCTGAATGGGGAGACGGTTCACACCCCATATCATAGAGTCCACAGTGCATTCACCAGAACCAACGCTGACAAACATCTTCCTCAATCTCCATTTTCCTATCTGCTTTTTGATCACTGCACTCACTCACTGGGGCATTTCTGGGGTGTGTTTGTGTGTGTATGTCTAATTCACTGCAGTGCCCACTCTTTCATATATTTACTCATGAAGACATTCACAGTGTCTTCAGCTCCTAAAAATTACTGCAGCAAAGAACAAAGAAACAGAAATATGAGTCAGCAGTCTAGAAGTGTTCATATACGCAAGCCAAATGTTCCTCCTAATGTGTTGGTCAGAGCTCTGCTCCCTGGGCACAGGCCACCACAAACACAAAGACGGTGTCAGATTTAATGGAACCGCTTCTGACATCCCGTTAGATCTACAAGATAGTGTTAGTAAGCCAGGCTGTTAAAACGCATCACTATGCTGGATCTCCTGCAAGGAAGATCAAGCCCCTGTTCTAAAAGGACAGGTTACATTTCTTTACCTTGATAAACCCAGTGCCACAAAGAAAAATCAGACCGAGGGGACAGGAAGAGCAGAAACTGTATGGAATCTATAGCAGATAAACAGGAACTGGTGGGTGAGGGAACAGGTAGAGAACAGGTGTAGAACGGGTGGAGAACCCACATATGACAGGCTGGAAGAAAAGCCAAGGACATGCCATGTGTCATATCACAGCGAGACAGAAGTAGAGATGGAGAGAATAAAGAGAAGAAGGCATTGAGCAGAGGAGGAGGAGGAGGAGGTGATGGAACACCAGTGTGAGTGGCTGGGGCCACTGAGGAGGGAGGTCGTCTCCTTTCTCCGAGGACTTCCTTAAATCAAGCTGCCCTCTCGCACCTCGTAGCCTCACGCCTCTCAGAGCAAACAACCTCCTCTACTCTCGTTATTAACTAAATATGAGCACTCTGACCGGGGGACAAAAATTCAATATTTTCCCCACCAAATATTTAAACCAAGCAAATAAACAGACAAATAAATAGATCGGCTAGGCCACCAGGGAGCGTTGGGGGCGGGGTGTAATTTGACGGACGAGTTATTTGGAAGGCCAGAGCCCACAGCTATTCACAGCCTCATTTCAGCACCTGTCAATCAAGGACCAGAGAGGGGAGCCCAGTAGTGTGTATACGTGTGTGTGTGTTTGTGTGTGTGTGTGTGTGAGGAGAAGTCCTCAGACGCAGATACCCTTCAAGGTTGAAGTAGATAAGGTGAATACCTCTCTCAGTGATTACATCTCTCTCTCTTTCTCTCTCTCTCTCGCATTCACCATGCTGTCTATCTAAACATCTTAATGCTCCTCTAATAGACGGCTTTCTTCCAGCTTGTGTCCAGAAAAGGCATTAAACATGATAAGGACAGATAGGGGATAGAGGCGAAGAAAGGAGACTCAAAAGACTTGTCCTGGAGAGGAACACACACCTCTCTCACACACACACACAGGCCAGTGATATTAAGCACACCTTTCATCCATATTCAATGAGATACAGATGGCTTTATTACGGCCAAGAAAGTTGTGGGTGTGGGCAGGTGAAAGCTGAAGGAGGTTAGGTTTTAACTGAAGGAGGTTAGGTTCTAACTGAAAGAGGTTAGGTTCTAACTAAAGGAGGTTAGGTTCTAACTGAAGGAGGTTAGGTTTTAACTGAAGGAGGTTAGGTTCTAACTGAAGGAGGTTAGGTTCTAACTGAAGGAGGTTAGGTTCTAACTAAAGGAGGTTAGGTTCTAACTGAAGGAGGTTAGGTTCTAACTGAAGGAGGTTAGGTTTTAACTGAAGGAGGATAGGTTCTAACTGAAGGAGGTTAGGTTTTAACTGAAGGAGGTTAGGTTCTAACTGAAGGAGGTTAGGTTTTAACTGAAGGAGGTTAGGTTCTAAGTGAAGGAGGTTAGGTTTTAACTGAAGGAGGATAGGTTCTAACTGAAGGAGGTTAGGTTCTAACTGAAGGAGGTTAGGTTTTAACTAAAGGAGGTTAGGTTCTAACTGAAGGAGGTTAGGTTCTAACTGAAGGAGGTTAGGTTCTAACTAAAGGAGGTTAGGTTCTAACTGAAGGAGGTTAGGTTCTAAATCACACTTCCACTAGGTGCAGCAAACAACAGTTGGAGAACATCACACCACTCACATATCATGGTGCCACTGTAAAATGAGGTGTTTGTGCATGGAGGGTGTGTGTGTTTAGAGGTGAGCGTGTGTGTGGAAAGTATGTCTGTGCTTGTGTACGTCTGTATGTGTGTGCATGTATGTTTGTGTTTGTGTGTTGGGGGGTGGGGGGGGGGTGGAGCTGGAGGCCTCTTTAAGGGTTCATCATGTGACTGAGGTTTTTCTGGGTCCACTGGCAGCCAGGACTCAGGGAGAGGAACTGGGTCAGGCCACTACTTCATCACATCAGACATCAGGACATGGGGTTGCGCCTGAGTGTGTGTGTGTCTCAGAGGGGATGCACGCACACACACACACACACACACACACACAGGGTGGTGACCACTGCCAATGGAAGGACTTCAGAAAACATCCACAGGACACAAGCACTCATACACACGCCCCCACGCACACATACACACACACCATGCACACTGAGCTAAGGGCCAAAAACATCAAGAAGTGGCTCACAGGAGGTTCTTCAAGGGACTCTCTCAAGAGCAAGCGTATAGACACACACACACACACACAGTGGTCATAGTCGTGTCCCTCACACTCCACATCATCATCAGAGCATATGCCAGGAAAACGTGGGTTTTTTTTTTTTGTTTTTTTTTTACACATCCTCTGTCACTCTCTTATATATTCACACACACACACACACACACACACACACACAGCTGAGATCACAGGATCACAGCTTCCAAGGACAACACTAACTAACCCCAGAGACAAAGTTAGTCTCTAGAGTCACTTCAAACATCACATTCAATGTTTCCATCCTTCTCCATCTTGTCTGGTCTTTCAATGGCTTCCTTCAGACTGAACTGTGAAAACCACAGCAAAAAAAACTTCAACTCATTAATGTGGATATTAGGCTAATAATGAACCAATACTGTGTATGAAAGAAACAATATAAACCAAACAGGAACAAGAGAAGGGACTGTTTTAAGCAGCAACATGTTAGAAACAGTCGTGATGCACCTGAGCAGTCATCTAATCCTGGAAAACACGGTGGAGTGTTGCTATGGCAGCAGCGACTAGGCACGTTATCCAGGATGCTCATGGATGTGACAGGTCCACTCACTGGCAGTTAACAGAGTGAACATGTTTATCACGAGGGCACGCACATGCGCACACACACACACACACACACACACACACTCTCTCTCAAGCGGCCTGCTGTCACACAGAATAACCAACTCATCAGTCTGTATAGATACTTGGAGACAGGACAGGTAAAAGAAATACACACACACACACACACATCTGCTGGTGACTGAGACAGGTGTGCTCAACAGTTTCTTTTTCCAGCAAATTAATAAATTAATAAATTATTTCTACCATTGTTATTCACATTATTCTTTTTTGTTGTCAACAGTAACACAGGACAACATACAGCCCAAGAGGGGCAGCGAAGGTTCTGAAGAGCATAAATTATTTATGGATTGGAAAACAAGATAACAAACAAACAATTAACAATAAATGCTGTATATTTGTTGGTGCTAAAATGGAAAAAATAGCATCCAATTTTGGAAAATTACATTTAAGAAACAAATTTTGGACAGACATGCCTTGGCCTGTGCACATAATCACTTCCACAGTCAAAGGTCAGCTGGTGGGCAGTTCCTGGTATGCAGTGGTTAGTATCTGATAAAAACCAACCCAAGGTACTACAAGCAGTGATGAGGGTCGTGGGTGCTTAAGGATTATTGATGCGTGTGGGGAGTGAAGGCTGGTCCATCTGGTCCGATCCGATCCCACAGAAGAGCTACTGTAGCACACGCTGCTGAAAAAGGTAACGCTGGCTATGATAGAAATGTGTGATGACACACAGCACACGGAGGCTTGCTAGGGTTAGGGTTGACTGGACCAAGGAGCAGAGGAAGAGAGTGGCCTGGTCTGATGAATCACGTTTGCTTTTACATCATGTACATGGGTGTGTGGGTGTCACTGACCTGGGCTGGACCAAGATGCACTGTGGGAAGAAGGCAAACCAGCAGAGAAAATATGATATATTCTGCCTATGTTCTGCTCAGAAACTGTGGGTCCTGGCATTCATGTGGATGTTGTTTTATATGTAACACCCACATAAACACTGAAGACCAAGAACACCACTTCATGGTAACAGTATTCCCTAATGACAGTGGGGTCTCTTTCAGCAGGAAAATACATCCTGACACACTGCAAAATTGTTCAGGAATGGTTTGAGGAACATGACAAAGAGTTCAAGCTGTTGACTGGGCCTCCGGGTTCTCCAGATCTCAATCCGATCGAGCATCTGCGGGATGTGCTGGAAAAACAAGCTTGATCCATGGAGGCCCCACCTCACAACTTACAGGATTTAAAGGCTCTGCCTTGTGCCTCAATGGATGAGAGCAGTCTGGGCGTCTCGAGGGGAACCTACACAAGGCAGGTGGTTTTAATGTTATGGATGATGGGTGTGTGTGGGGGTGGGGGTGGGGGTGGGGGTATCTCACCCCCAACTCTTAACTACTAGTCCCTCCATGCTTTTCCCTTCCAGGGTGTAATTAGAGTAGGTGGGTGGGACATTCAGAGTGGCCCCGCCCCCTGGAACTAAAGGGTCATTTATCTGAGGAAATATCCAACATATCAAAGAAAAGGGAATAGAATTAAGACGATGTGTGAGACATCAAAATAGCAAAAGTTGGGATTGCAGTTCTCAGTCCATTCTTACCAATTTCACATATTTGCAATATATTTGACTATTACAACATGGTTGGCATTTCTGGATTTAATCTTTGGATAACAAGAACTCTTGTTCTTGTGCACTTTAAAACATCACACTAAAATGTCCTCAGATTAAAAGCTCTGCAGTGATTTGCTTGAACCCCTGAAGTAAACATTTATTAAACAGGCAAAAACTATATAAATATAGATTACAGTTGGCTATATAATTTAAAAATAACCCCCAAAACTAAAAATACTCTTTAACTTTTGAGTGTGTGCGGGTGTTATCAGGTTATCAGGACTATGTTGTGAAAATGGATTCAAAAGTGTTCGAAGGTCTATGAAAGACAAAAGAAGTCTGTGAATAGTAAACTGATGTACACTGTAACTAAACATCCTGCATACACCACAGCAGTGACATCACATACCACATTACATGTTTCGTATGTGAACACGCATATTTGCTCCTCACGCACACTGCTTGTTGCTGTTGCCTTACTGAGCACTGCTACTGACTGAGAGCTGCTACTGACTGAGCAAAGCTACTGACTGAGAGCTGCTACTGACTGAGCAAAGCTACTGACTGAGAACTGCTACTGACTGAGCAAAGCTACTGACAGAGAACTGCTACTGACTGAGAACTGCTACTGACTGAGAACTGCTACTGACTGAGCAAAGCTACTGAATCAATACTACTATTACTAACTGAATAAAGCTACTGAGTTCTGCTACTGACTAAGCAAAGCTACTGACTGAATACTGCTACTGACTGAGTACTGCTACCTGTATGTGTAATCATCTCCCAGCTGTCTGCTGCAGCCTTAAAGGAGTTTTGTGAAGCCATTCATGAGCAAATGTTTCTCTGGAGCTCTGGTTCTGGGGCTGGATGTTTGGACCCTAGCGTGCAACACTCATTAACCATATCAGCAAGCAGAGAGAAAACAGCATATTCTTTTATTTTCTATTATAACTAGTGCTTTGCACACACAAGGCTTTCAGAAACGCAGCAGGCTTTGAGCGCAAAAGGAAAAATAAAAACTTTGGAACAGCAGAGGGACAGAGAGAGAAAGATAGATAGAGAATGAGAGACAGAGAGAGAGAGAGAGAGAGAGAGAGAGAGAGATAGAGACAGACGGAGAGAGAGAGAAAACACTGTTAAAAATACAAACAGTACAGCATTAATGCAACAACCATCAGCATGTCTAAAATCCGAAAAGAATAAAACACACCGCATGTGCCAACACAGGTCGTCTACTGAAACACCGACAACATAGAAAAAAAACATCAACTTAAAAAAGCTGCTCGACTTCAGTAATCATCCTTTAAATATCCGTTCTTCATTCCTGTCAGAGTTCTAGTGCTTTCCGCAGGCGCTTCTCCTGACTGCTGGCTGTTCAACACTCTTAGTTCATCCTTCATGTGTTTGTGGTTCGTGTGTGTCTCGTTCCTCAGTATCGCAGCTGCCCATCCAAACCCGGTGCGTGGACCTCCTCCAGCTGGGAGCAGGGGGGAGACAGGAGAGCCGACCGAACGAGGAGGCGTCGGACAGCAGCCAGTGGGGGAGGTTTTGGACTGAGCTGCCTACTAACGCCGCAGCTTGGGAGAGCATTAGACTCATGGTCGCGTATGCAAGGGGCACGAATGCACACAGAGGTGCTCAAAAAACACACACACACACACACACACACACACACACACACACACACACACACACACACACACACACACACACAC
>JAOXYF010000020.1:10818938-10841322 GCA_028565775.1 Sternarchorhynchus goeldii | reverse complement strand
GTTTGTGTTTTAGAGTGTGTGTGTGTGTGTGTGTGTGTGTGTGTGTGTGTGTGTGTGTGTGTGTGTGTGTGTGTGTGCGCGGTTAGTACCTAGTAGCTCCACCTTTTTCAAGTAACACAGCCTGTAAACACTTTGTGTAGCCAGACAACTTTTTCAGTTCTTGTTTGAGGGATTTTTTTTCCATTGTTCCTTGCAAAGGTCTTCCTGTTCTGTGAGATTCCTGGGCTGTCCTGCATGCACTGTTCTTCTGAGGTCCATCTACAGATGTTCAGTGGTGCTCAGATCAGAGGACTGTGAGGACCATGATGAAACCTTCAGCTTGTGTCTTTTGAGTTAGTGTTTGGGTTAGTGTTTGGGTTAGTGTTTTGACTCTGTTGTGGATGTTGAGGTGTGTTTAGGATCATTATCCATTTATATAAGCCACCCTCTTTTCAGATTTTTTACAGAATTTCTTCCCTCTACCTGTGAAATATTCACTGTCCCATTGACTGCAACACAAACCCCAAAGCATAATGAATTTGTCCCCATGCCTGATGGTTGGAGATGTGGCTCTCCATGACATGCTGTGCCCCTTTTTTCTCCAAACATTCCTTTGCTTACTGCAGCCACATGGTTCTGTTTTAATCTCATTGGTCTCCATGACTTTTGTCCAAAATGCATCATCCTTGTTTAGATGTTATTTTGTTAACTTCTTATGCTGAATTTTATGGTGAGGACGCAGGAGAGGTTTTCTTCTGATGACTCTTCCATGAAGCCCAATTTTGTGCAAGTGTCATTGAACAATAGAACAATGTATCACAACTCCAAAGTCTGATTAAAACCTCCAGAGTCTGATTTGTCTTCTTGAACACCGTTTGCAGTCAAGTTCTGATTTGACTTTCTAGCAATCCTACGAGCAGTTTCTGACATTTTTCCTGGTTTTCAAGTCCGCATCTCAACATCCACTGCCATTTCTTAATTACATTTCGAAGAGAGGAAACAGCAGATCTTTTTCTAAAGTTCATCTGCTTAGAAGAAACCCTGGCTGCTATTTTTCAGGACAAGGTTAGAGGAGTCTGGGTGTTTATAAAGGTTTGCATCACTTGGCCTTTCCTAACGATGACTGTTAAGGGCTGTGACCTTGGTCAATGTTATCTGAGTACTCAAACCTCCTAGTGTTCTCATACTCAAACCTCCTAGTGTTCTCATACTCAAACCTCCTAGTGTTCTCATACTCAAACCTCCTAGTGTTCTCATACTCAAACCTAGTGTTCTCATACTCAAACCTCCTACGGTTCTCATACTCAAATCTCCTAGGGTTCTTATACTTTTGCAAGGTTCTACTTTCTTTTTTCACTCTAAAATTGTACAAAACCAAAATAATACACTGATTTTGCTTAACATGTTAAAGTGTGTTTCCTCTTTAAACTTATGCATTCCATCTTTATTTCATCTTAAACTTGCGTAACTGTTTTCACAGTAATTTTGACCAGGGGTCTCTCTATCTCTGTCTTTCTCACTCTCTCTCTGTTTCCTCTCTCTCCTCCCTCTCTCTCTCTGTCTCCTTTCTCTCTCTCTCTGTCTCTCTCCTCTCTCACTGTCTCCCCCCCCCCCCCCTCTCTCTCTCTCAGATATGTGGGGGACATGTTGGCATGGCTGCACCAAGCTACAGCCTCAGAAAAGGAGCATCTGGAAGCCCTTCTCAAACAGGTTACAATGCCAGGTACACTCTCCTCCACCCACTCCATCTACTCCACCCTGCTCTGCTAGCAGAAGCACCGCACTGTGCAACTATATGAACACTGCAAAAACAGGCACACAGACACATTACAGTGGGGGTGGTCTGTACATTACAGACTGAAGAGTCCAAAGCTGTACAGTGTTATAATAGTCCAAACACATGCAAATTCAAACAAATAAGTCCACAGTAAATGAACAACTGAAATATTGAACACTAATTGTATTGATTGATACTGACGACTGGAGTATTGATTCTTTAATGATTGTGCTATTTACTCATTACTCTTTCTTTGAGTTTTACGTGGTTGCAGATGTTTCTCAGAAAGAGATGGAACTGGTTCAGATAAGACAGATCTCAGATGGAACTGGTTCAGATAAGACAGATCTCAGATGGAACTGGTTCAGATAAGACAGATCTCAGATGGAACTGGTTCAGAAGTGCAGAAGCCTTTCACACAGTGTTTCCTTCATCCTGATTGGTCAGTCCCAGCTGCAGTGTTCTTCATATCAGCCAGTGCAACAGGCAGCTATTAAAGGTTAAACCTCAAACCATTGTGTTCCAGTGACATCTAAAGGGAAATGGAATCCGCTAAAATAAAAGTCCTTGATGCTCTTTTTAAGCCTGGTGCAGTCAGCACATCAGTGAAGTGATCAGATCAGAGAGAGAGAGAGTCGTAATGGTGTGTTTGTGACTGTAGGTGTTGAGGACAGCCTGCAGGATATTGTGGGTCACATAACAGAAGGCGTGTGCAGACCACTAAAGGTGAGGAGTCTTCACCACACCCAGCACATTGTGTTGGACGAATGTGCACTTTCTATCAGAAAATGATCTAATATAGCATATAGTCACTTGATTTCAGTGGTATTGATAGAGTCTGGTAGAGATTGTGTGTGTGTGTGTGTGCGCGTGTGTGTGTGCGCGCGCGTGTGTGTGTGTGTGTGCGTGATTGTGTACCTGTGTGTTTTCCAGGTGCGAATTGAACAGGTGATAATAGCAGAGCCCGGTCCTGTGCTGCTCTACAAACTCTCCAACCTGCTCAAGTTCTACCACCACACCATCAGGTACTGCTCACCTCTCCTCCATCTTGCTATTCTAGAGTTATTTATTGACACCGTACCATAAAATGGAATAATAAAAATACAAAACATAATGTAGGACCAAAAGACAAGACAAAAATAAAGACAATAGAGTATGTTTAGGTTAAAATAAAGATAGTAGAGTACATTTAGGTTAAAATAAAGACAATAGAGTATGTTTAGGTTAAGATAAAGATAGTAGAGTACATTTAGGTTAAAATAAAGACAATAGAGTATGTTTAGGTTAAGATAAAGATAGTAGAGTACATTTAGGTCAAAATTAAGACAATAGAGTATGTTTAGGTTAAGATAAAGATAGTAGAGTACATTTAGGTTAAAATAAAGACAATAGAGTACATTTAGGTCAAAAATAAAGATAATCGAGTATTTTTAGGTTAAAATAAAGATAATTGAGTACATTTAGGTCAAAATAAACTAAAATGTAAAGTGGAGCCACGGTTTTAACCATTTTAACAGTTTTAAGTCTCAGGTAAATTAAATGTTTATCTGAATAGATGCATCGAGCACTATTGCTAAGTTTGATCACTATAAGAGATCCTGTTCCTGTAGAGCGGTTGTGCATTTGGCCCTGTTCCTCTGTGTGGGTGGGTGGGTGGGTGTGTGTGAGTGGGTGTGTGTATTTTATTTTAACGTATGAGATGTACGTAACATCAACGGTTTATTGATTGATTTATTTTTTTTCTGGCAACACAGTCCTCCTGTTACAGGACACAGTCCTCCTTTTAAAGGACACAGTCCTCTTGTTAAAAGACACAGTCCTCAGCTCAGTAGAGAGAAAACTAAAGGGCAGGATGGAAGTAAGCAGGAACTAGAAGAAGGCTTCCTGAGCTAACAGCTAACACGCGCTGTGCACCTTGCTACCTCTGTCTTGCTAAGTTAACATGCACTTTGCTAGTACACACACTCTTACTGTCTCTCCCTCACTGTGTGTCTCAGTGGCATCACTGGTACAAGTGCAGCCTCTCTGTTGATGACCATGGAGGAGATGCATGTCCTCAGTAAGAAGATGTTCTTCAACAGCCTCAGCTTGCATGCCAGCCGTCTCATGGACAAGGTCAGTGCAGGTGTGGTAGTGTGAGGTGTGGTAGTGTGAGGTGTAGCTGAGGTGTAGCTGAGGTGTAGCTGAGGTGTAGCTGCTCAGGAGCATGGTTCTCCTTACCCATAATTCACAAGAAAGGTGTGGTCAAATTTTCCATGTAATTGATCTGGGAGTGCGCTACAGGGTGTAGTCAAAATAAGAAGAACAATATAATTCATTTAAAAAATGACAGTTTGACAGCGTTTAATAGGTATGTGTGTAATTCAACTTTTAATAGTTGACCATTACTAGATAAGAGGAGCCTTTAGTCAGTTCTAGTGCTTCATAACACCTGTTGTGTCCTTCCTTTCCACATGAAGCCCTGTGAGCAGAGCCTCTTAAATTACCACCAAAATATCCTCCAACACGCACGAACTTCCTCGGAAGTGCGCGCCATCCACAGTTCGATCGATCGGAACAAGATGGCCTCACTCTGAGCTTGTCGCAGAGAATTATCGCCTTAGCAGTGCGCTAATCGAATCAGCTGAGGCTCAGGGAGGGTGTGTAGGAGCTGCAGGTCCTTGTCTGGAGCACTGAGCCTGGCTAATCGGCTGCATTAGAGGTCTCTGAGTGTGCTGGTGTGGAGGGAGAGGAAGCGCTAGGTGTTTATTAGTGTGCAGTGGTAGGAGTCACTCACTCTGACGCACACTGGGCAAGAATCAAGCAAGTGAACAGGGATGCACTGCTTTGAGAGTCTCCAGTAACGTCCAGTGGCGTGTGGTGCTGAGTCATGCAGCGGCTTGGCCCTGCGATGAGGAAGTAGCTCCTAAGAAAGAGAACATTTTCAAGTGTTTTATTCATTTAGGTTTTTGCCCCCCCCCCTCCTCTCAGGTGGAACTGCCCCCCCCTGATCTGGGCCCCACAGCCTCTCTCTCCCAGACACTGGCGCTCCTCAGGGAGGTGCTTGCATCTCACGACTCTTCTGTGCTTCCACTGGATGCACGCCAGGCTGACTTTGCTCAGGTAAAGATCACTACAACGAATACTACAGCACATAACTACAGCACATAACTACAGATCAAAACAACAAATACTACAGCCCATAACTAAAGATCACAACAACGAATACTACAGCACATAACTACAGCACGTAACTACAGATCACTACAACAAATACTACAGCACATAACTACAGATCACTATAACGAATGCCATAGCACATAACTACAGATCACTGCAAAAAATACTACAGCACATAACTACAATAACTGGTCCACAAAATATCGAGAACTCCCAAATCCCAGGCCTCTGGTCACCACCAGCCTCTAGATCACAGGAACTGTACACTCTTTACCCAAGATCTCAGCAGCAGAATTATAAAAGACCTTAAAACACACTGCACACATGCTTCTGCTCATGCTTGGTCCCTCAAATAAATGGCACCAACAGAAAAGATGACGGCAAACAACCCAATGGAAAGGTTACAGCCAATCAGAGTGTGAGTCCCCCTGCTCATGTGTGAAAGCTGGTGAGGTGTTTATGATAGCATAGGTCTACCCTGCTCCTTCAGACCTGCGTTTGTTTGTCTGTGCTGGTGATAAAAAAAAATACTGCAGGACGATGTTCCGTGCCGAGATGATGCTGACTGAGATGATGCTGACTGAGATGATGCTGCTGACTGAGATGATGCTGCTGACTGAGATGATGCTGCTGACTGAGATGATGCTGCTGACTGAGATGATGCTGACTGAGATGATGATGCTGACTGAGATGATGATGCTGATGATGCTGACTGAGATGATGCTGCTGACTGAGATGATGATGCTGACTGAGATGATGATGCTGACTGAGATGATGCTGCTGACTGAGATGATGCTGCTGACTGAGATGATGCTGCTGACTGAGATGATGCTGACTGCCTGAGATGATGCTGACTGCCTGTCCTGCAAATACACTGTGCTGGTTTATTTTTAAATTGGCCAGGCTGGTGTGCCGTTGTAGTTTGTCCACTAAATTAAGTGGCTTACATGTTGCAAAGGACAGTGAAGTCAGTGGTACTCTAATCCAGTTCATGAGTTTGTGGATTTCTGTAGCATGTGGTAGCTGGAGCTGTAGCCCTGCTCCTGTGTACAGGTACTGTCGTGCATCTTGGACCCTCTGCTGCAGCTCTGCACTGTGTCTGCCAGTAACCTGGGCACTGCAGACATGGCCACCTACATGGTGAACTCCCTCTACATGATGAAGACCACGCTGGCCCTGTTCGAGTTCACTGACAAACGTCTGGAGATGCTCGAGTTCCAGGTATGATGTGTCAGATCTGGAGTTGGAGAAGTTCAAATATGTCTCTTCCATTTCAAAGGAACAGTCCAAAAGAACAAGACCCCGCCCCTCCTTTCTCATTGGGTGCCAGCATGTCAGTTATGTAAGCTGTTATCATGAGCTCATTGCAGGTTGAGGCTGCTGTTCAGCTGCATGCCTGTGCTTCTTATAAAAGGTTGTATGAATGTTTCAGTGCACACTTTCTTTTTGCTGCAATGTGTAATAGATTGAAGCTCATTTGGACACTCTGATCAACGAGCAGGCATCGTTTGTGCTGAACCGAGCAGGACTTGGATACGTCTACAGCTGTGTGCAGCAGCACAGCGGCGAACAGGTGGGGATACACACCTGCACTAATCACACCTCCCCTCACTCAACACAACACACAGCACCTCCCCTCACTCAACACAACACACAGCACCTCCCCTCACTCAACACAACACACAGCACCTCCCCTCAAATGTGTACGGGTGTGTATGTAGGTGCGAGTGTGCGCGCGCGCGTGCGTGTGTGTGTGCGCGTGTGCGTGTGTGCGCGTGCGTGTGTGCGCGTGCGTGTGCATGAGCGCGCGTGCATGAGCGCGCGTGCGTGTGCGCGCGTGCGTGTGCGCGCGCGTGTATGCGCGTGTGCGTGTGTATATGTTGAGCTCTCCTTATGGTGGTTGTGTTGTTTGTGAAGAGCGTTCTGTTCTAGCCACGTCTGTCAGCCAATCACAGCTCACTGGGCTTCTCTTCTGTTTTTTCCTGCCCGTTTTCTCCTTTTACAGGAATAGTCTCTTTTGTTTACATAGCCTCGCTTTAGAGCCGGTTACCATGGTTACCCCATGGTAAAGCTCTCATTAATAGATGTGTGCGCGTGTCTTTTCGCTCGAGTTTTTTAGACACCAGGAAATGACCATGAGATTGTTAAAGGCTTGGGTTACCCATGTGCACATCTATCATGTGTCTGATTTCATACTGATGCGTTTCCTCTCTCTCTGTCATGTTTGCTGAGGACAGTAAGTCTTTTCTTCAGCACAGTGCAGGTAGTTGTGTTTACTGTGATGTTTACTGTGACGTCCCCCAGCTGAACTGCTTGTGAATTTGGACATAACAGTTGGCAAAGTCTTAGGTTTATGTTTGTAAACAAAAATAAATGAAATGTTTGTAAATTCCATTTTATTAAGATATGTTTGTTTTTATGGCAGTGTTTCACGGGGATTTGAGCATGTTTAGCTTCAGGGTCGTTGTCAGGAACAAAGAAGAAAAGATACAGGAGCTCCACAAGCTTCTTACAGCTGCTGGTCTTCCCTCACACTCTTAACATCCACACGTGTGGAGCAAGGAAGGAAGGAAGGACGTGATGGAGAGAGGGAGGGAAAGTGAGTGAGGGAGGTTGAGTGAGGGAGGTAGAGAGAGAGAGGGAGAGAGAGAGAGAGAGGGAGAGAGAGAGGGAGAGAGAGGGAGAGGGAGAGAGGGAGAGAGAGGGAGAGGGAGAGAGAGGGAGAGAGAGAGAGGGAGAGAGAGAGAGAGAGAGAGGGAGGGAGGAAAAAAAACTAGGGTAAATGAGTCTGTTAAACAAAGCTATTGTGTGTGTGTGTGTGTGTGTGTGTGTAGGCTCTGCCAGGTGTTTGATCTCCAGCTTCACCTGACCCTCCTGCTGTGTGGACACGGCTGTTGTTTCTGCCTATTAGGTAAATACTGTAATTAAAGCAGCATGGCGTTTTAAAGCCTGTGAACAGGCAGCAATTTGTTGAAAGAAACAGGCAGGCCAAGCAGGCCTGCAGGCGATACTCCTGAGCAGGTAGCGAGAGCACACAGAGAAGGAGAACATGCCAGGGGGTTGGGTGGGTTGCGTAAAGGGCCTGGGCGTGTGTGTGTGTGTGTGTGTGTGTGTGTGTGTGTGTGTGTGTGCGCGAGTGAGTGCATTAGAGACAGTGTCAAAGAAAAAAGGGAGAGATGTGGTTTATACTGTTTGTTTAGGTAATTCGGGCCTGCGAGACCTAGACCTTGGCTCTGACCCAGCAAGACTGGTCTTGGGTCTGCCGGAGGCCAGGGCAAGTCAGTAGCCAGGTTTGGCCTGCTGCTTAATTTCCTGATCCCAGATCTGTAGAGCACCTTATACAGCTGCTGCTGTTCTCCTTGAGAACAAAGACCAGGAAGCAGATTAGGGCTTTATACTGCGACACAGAGGAGGTAAAGCAACTGTAGTTTACGTGAGTGGGATCAGTGGTAAGAAACCTGTTACTGCTTACTTCTGGCATTAGCCATAATTCACACTGGGAACATGTCTTCAACACTTTCTGAAATGGTGGATTTTGTCCACAACTTTATACTCAGAGCATATGAGTGTTTCCTCTACCAGCTATATTTGCTAAATTATTAACAACTTGAGCAATAACATGCTTGTTTTAGTTCATTACATGAAAAGCATCATGTTCCTAATGACAGAATCAGAAAATATCATTCCTTACTTATAAGTGTCCCCAAAGATGACACAATAAACAGCAGAAAGACTGATAAACAATAATGCTGATACTTCTTGTACAAAAATGGTCATAAACCAACATTGTGATTTTAATGCATGGGACATTAAATAATAATTGTTTCATGGGTCAGAAAGGATTTTTTGAGTTTTCCTCCATGTTTTTTTCAGTTTGAACACCACCTAGCATTTCCATTGTTCCGCGTCTGTCTGCAAGGCCAACAGTGCTATCAGGACATTCACTGACTCCACCGCACAAAGTGTTATGCAAACGTACATTATGTCAGCGTGTTTGACTGTTGACATTTCTTCAGTGTGTAGACAAAGGCCTGGGTGGATCACAAAGCAAATTGTTATTTCTTTTAATACACATAGGTGTGATAAAGCCCTTCTTGCTGGAACAAAGAGAAGCAGTTTAATATTGTCGTCCAAATGTTTGCACAGCCATTAAAGTGATCCTGAGGCATCCTGACTGCTGTATGTGCTACTATAGCTTACATACACCCTCTCTCTCTCTCTCTCTCTCTCTCTCTCTCTCTTTCAAGAATGTCATGAGGGTGAGCAAGACGCATCAGATTCGGGACAAACGACAACCTGATATAAGAAAGAGAGGTGCTGAGTGGGCCTGAGGAGGTCTTCACACCTCTAGCAACATCGGCAGGTCCCAGAGAGCACATAACTCCGCCCCCTGCCGTGCTGCGTGGCCAGTAAGGCGGAGTTGAGTCTCCCAGCCTCCCTCCCACACACACACACACACACACCTACAAGTGCCTCACCTGGGGTGAGAAGACCTACGCCCATGGTCAAAAAAAAAAGCGTTTTTGGGACACACCCATTCTGGAACAGTTACACCATGATCAAAACTGCAACCCAAGCAACACGTCAACACCTCATCATTCAGTCTGTAATAACCCCTCCCAGCTGAGGTGATGAGTGATTCAGAGCTAAGGCCAAAACCCATCGGCCAATGATAATTGGTAATTCATATTTGTACTTTAATACGAGACTGCTCTGATGGTAACGCCACACAAGACCAAACTCTTTAAAGGAGCCGCGAGCGTTTCCCGTGTAACCCGCCCGCCGCCCCTTTGTCAATGGCGGATGTTTGCGCGGGCAGACATTCAGGTCAACGACCCCGAGCACATGAGCCTGAGGAAACAGAAGCACCTGCATCCAAACGCTTCACCGCACGGCAGCGATTAGCGCGCCGCCGATGAGGGAACGAGAGCAAACCAGCTCTTCCGGTCCTCTCCACGGCACCACAGGACTCGTTCTGGATCAGAACACGCCACTACCGTCCTTGAGAGGAGTATGTTGAGCTCCGCCTCTGGCTGCACGCCACTGTAAACAGCCCTGCGCACAATTATACCGAAACAGGGATAAAAAAAACCCCCACAATACTTCATGTTGTCAGGGAGTGAAAACGAGTTTCCGATTGATATCGGTCTTCCTCGTGACGGTTTGTCTCACACACTCACGCCATTTTCGTTGCTGCGTGTTTGCCTGTTCAAAACAGCCAAACCCAAAATACCAGGTAAGCATTGGCGGCGTTTGGCTTGATTAAAGGAAAATGAAGTTACACCCCTACCCCACCCTCACACTGCTTTCAGTGTTCCAGGTTGTCTGTGGCAACACCAACTCGTTAACACTAGCGGGATTGGCTCAACCATAACTCAACAAAACCACAAATAGAAAATTACAGTCAATCTTCAAATTGAATTAATACTTGACTCTGCTGAAAACATTAAAACGTTTATTTTACTGCAGTTGAATAAAAAATAACTGACTTTACTTCGTCATATCACATAAAACAAGTATTTGTGCCCTTGAAGAGGAATGTTCCAGAAAGATGCTACTATTTTGTAAAGCCTTGAGGTAGCAGATGTGGAGCGTACACCAACAGGTGTGTAAGTGGATCTTAAACCCACAATTCTTCTCCATTAATCATGGCAGTATAAACATGTTTAACGAGTCAATAAAAGTAAAATGAAATAAAAAAAAGATGAAATTTGAATTAAGCCTATTTGTGTCCAAAGACCTTGAAGAGCGTTAACATTCTGTTTGTTACATCATTCACGCAGTGCATTCTGGGGAATAACGAACTGTGTTTGGAGTGGCTGTTCCGTCCGGGATCAGCGCGGTGCTCTGTACAACAAAGCCGAAAATGCTGGGAAAGCTGCTACTGTGTGCCCCCTGGGCTAGGCCCGTGTGTCCTGCCCAGCCGGATGCTGTTACCGCCCGCCCACCCGCTCAGGGAAGCGGAAGCGGGACTTACATCTCGTTCGGCGTCCCGCGCTACAGCCTGGGCGGGGCGCACTTTGGCAGCTGGTGAGTTGCTTCCCTGGACGGCCGAGTCTGGGCGTGGAGGGAATGTGCGCGAGAGAGCAGGTGGAGGAGGCATGTCCTGAGCGCAACAGCACCACCTACAGGTGGGCAGCACACAGAGGGCCAAGTCTAACAAAAATGGCCTACAGTGTGCTGGATGAGAAGAGCTCTGAAGTGAGAATGGGACTTTGAAAAGCTCATTTGAAGTGTAAATGGCACTGATTACAGCCCCAGCAGCTGCACAGAGGCCTCAAAACTTGTTTGCCTGATAACAGTCAGGTGCAACGGATCTGGACATACGACAACCTGCCACTCATTCGTAGACCTGCAAGCTTCAGACAGGTGCAGCTAACCTGCCACTAAACTGGCATTCAGCTGGGATCAATACAGTTGTCGGGAGCAGAGAAGCAGTGTGTGTGTGTGTGTGTGTGTGTGTGTGCATGCAAGCGGGGAGAAGCTCCAGGCCCTCCCCATGGCCTCCTGGCCTCTGGCCCTCTCCCCAGGCTATTGCTTGACTGACTGTCCTCTCTCCCCCAATAACTTCTGCCTGAACCCCCCCCAACACACACACACACACACACACACACAACTGTCAAAACCAAGATCATCTTCTTTTTCATCTTCATCAGTTCTCCTGTAGTACAACTACTCCAGAAGAACCAGGAGATCCAAAGAGATTATACACATCCACACACAAATGTACACATGCGCTGACATCCTCGAGGTCCCAGAGTACATCAGTCCAACCCTGTTCACAACACACCACACTTACAAACAGCGGGGGAGAGAGAGAGAGAGAGAGAGAGAGAGAAATCGTGCATCAGTTAGACAGATGTGAACAACAGATGCTCAGAAACACACACAAAACAAAAATGCCTACTAAATCCAAGACCCCATTTTGTAATCTCTCCCTATCTCTCTCTCCATCTCTCTCTCTGCATCTATTTCTCACTCTGTTATATTTTATTATCTCGGTTTGTGCAGATCGTGCAACTCAAACCTAACACGCGTGGAGGTTTTTTTTTTAAGATCTTCAATAACATTTGAGATATTTTGCATAATAGAGATGTTTGCTTCTTCACTGTAGTCAAGAGCCATTGGAGAAAATGCTTTCTGGCCTCAACAGGAAACATGGTCTGTCCATGTGACAAAGCTATGGAGGGAGGGGGAGTATGTTGCTGTCAGTGTCTAACAGAGCCTCCATCTCAAAGCAGCTGTGTGAGGGCCAATTACTCCAGCAGTGAGGGGAGCATACCTCTGCATCTCCACACTGACCTCCAAGGGCAGCGAGTGAGCGAACACGGCCGTCATCACGGAAGCTGAAACCCAGTTAACGAGTGTAATCGGCAGCCCTCCTACTACATTTACAGGGTATTATTCCCACTATAGTTCTGAGCATCAGCTCGAAGTACCAAGAGCACAACTGGCTGCAGGAGAAGGAGACGGCTCATTGGACACTGAGTGGATTTTAACACCCGATAATCTTCAGGAAAAAAACAAAGTGGGGCAAAAGAAGAAGTGAAAGGCAGAGAGAGAGAGAGGAAGAGAGAGAGAGAGAAAGAGAGAACGAGAGAGTGGGGACAGGGAGAATAGAGAGGGCATGTGTGGGTAGAGAGAGGGAGAGAGACAGAGAGAGAGAGAGTGGGAGGCGAAGGAGATGTAGGAAAGGCATTTCCGCTGAAGTCCTCCGGCGTTCCTATGGTAATGCTGCCTGCTTCCTATGCTTACTGTCAACAGGATCTTGCAAAGGAATATAGCCTGCAGCAGGGCCTGAGGAGCCTGGCAGCAGAACGACACACACACACACACACACACAGACAAACACACACAGGAGCACACACACATGCGCACACAGCCCCTAATTCTTCTGTACAAACACACACAAGGAATGTTTATAGACGCATAGACATACATGGACCTGTCTCTACAAATGCACAAAGACCTTCTCACTAAATGATGCCCACACGCACGCGCGCACACACACAAACAGAAACGTACTCACGCACACAGAAACACACACACACACACACACACATACACACGTCTACTTCACTCTTCAACTGCTGATTAGGCCCCGTGAGCTTCTTGCTAAAAACCCAAACACAGCAGAGTTCGTCTGTCTCCTCCCGCCTCTACAGAGTTCTGCTTTCATCTGAGAGACAAGCCAGTGCGCACGTCTGCGCCCACAGTCAGTACATCACAGCACTAATGAGGAAGGACGCGTCACCCGATCCGTCCATACACTTCCTGAGCAAAGGCAGAACTCACGAGTCAGAGCTGTGAAGTGGAGCAAGAGGTGTGAGGTTGATCAAGAGCTGAATCAAACAAGGGGCAGCTGACATGACATGATGTGAACACTGGATCTCACACCTCACAACCCCCCCCCCTCCTCTCACTATCTCTCTCTCTCTATTTCTCTCTCTTTCTCCTCTCTCCTTCTCTTCTCTCTTTCCCTCTCAGTAGCACAGAGAGTTCACTTTAGTCCCTTAAACACGTGTAGCTGGCACAAACACATTATCTCAGTCACAAAAAACACGAAGCGTCACCATTGCGGGACAAACAAAACAGAACAACTCCATCCTGCGCTTCAACTGTGACTCTGGGACAGTGCCGATCGGGATGAGAACTGGGGGAAAGAGTGTAATTAACAAACAGTACATGGAGAGAGAGAGAGAGAGAGAGACAGACAGAGAGACACTTGTCCTCGTCTCCCTTCAAACGAACATTTCCATTGGGATTGTGTGTATTGTCTGGGTACCAGCAAACGCTGAATGCCCTTAGTTACAGTTTTTAATTGCTCTGTTGATCAGTGGCCATGGAATAAATAAACTCAGTAATAATCGGCCTCCACAATAGATTTGTTAGTCTCACTGACATGCGAAATAAAATACTGAACATAGCTCTGGGAAATCTGACAGTAGTTTATAAAAAAGAGGAGACAGAAAGCAGAAGAAAGAGGACACAAGGTTGTTTCATCTTGTTTTCTGCTAGTGGAACTAATGTTGTGGGGCGTGTGTTCTTGGGGGAATCTTCTAGACTGAGCAATGTTTGTGTTCAAGGCAACATGCATTCGCCTCTTATAGACCACCATGGTGAAATGCAATTACATCCATTTGGCCATTTGGTGAGCAATTACAGAAAATATACAACTTCTACTATATGTGCACTACCAGCCGGTGAAAACTAAATATACAAACCCCTACCATACATGCACTACCATCCGAAAGCTTCGACACACTTACTCGAATTGTAATCTTTTCTAAATTTTTGAAATCCGCTGAAGGATTTTTAAAACTGTGAAATAACACACGTAAGATTATTCTGTGTTAAACAAACATTGCTGGTATTAGATTTTAGGTTCTTCCATGTGCAACTCTGATGACATCTCGGTGGACTCTAACTGTTTTCTGCTCGAATTTGCATGTACTCTTGTAAACTTCTGAATGCAACATATTTGTTGAGGGGGCATTTAAAATACTTTTTTCTATAAAATATTGTTAAAAGACCATCAATGTTCACTATTTATATTTGTCTTTAAAACAAATGTAAACAGAAACCAATAGATTAAAATACCTTTAAGACCGAAAACAATACACTTAGTCAGGTGTAGTCATAAAGGCATGTGTCTTCTAAAATAAAAGAAAAAATAAAAATGTTTTCATTAAATAGTTTTCATTCAGAACTTTGGTCCCTCTCTACAAGAGGTCAGCATGTGTGAGTTTCAAGACTGATGAAAAAGCAAAATTTATGGTCCTCATGATGAGAACATCGCGAGTGTACAGAGATCGTCAACATCTATTCAACACAGTATAAACAACATGTGTGTTAGTTCATTGTTTTGATACCAGCATAGGGGAAGGCTTCGAAAATAATAGCCAAGTGTTCAGATGTCCGAGTGAACACTTCTGGATCAGCAAGACGAAAAGACAAGCTGCATCTCACCATCTAGATGCTGCCTAAACTCGGTCAGCGGGAAGGGGACTTGTGAGGGGAGACCAACAGGAACCAACGGGAAACCAACAAGAGACAATTACCTGAACGAGCCACAGAACAGTGGCCTGAGTGCAGAGTAAACATGCACCATCAAGAGCTCTGCATACAACTGGCCTGTATGGGAGGGTATCTAATGTAGAAGCCATTACTGAAGAAGAAAAAAACGTATCAAAGCATGAGCTTCAAAGCTGAAGCTGAAGGAAGCTAACCCCAACAGACATACTGCTCCATCACACACTAATGACCAGCTCACATTCACACATGGACCCCAGTATCAACCACATGAGCATTGACACAATTATGTAAACCAATTCAACTTCAAAGACAACTTCTAGTTGAACAGGTTAAACCTTATACCATTATTATGTTTTGTTTTTGTTAAAGGAATGACAACCACCTGCTTCAACAGAGAAAAAAAGACCTATGAAAAATTGAAAAGCCAATCAGGTGGCAATTATTCCCTTTAATGTCTTAAGGGCAGCCAATGGGGAAAGAGCCTGAGGTGGATCGAGGCCGGTAGGGATCCTGCTATTGGCTGGAAGCGCCGCCGGAGCCAAAACAAACACTTCATTTACATTATGCTCAAATCCCAGTGAACATGGATGGCATAATTTTTATTTCTGGAGATTTTTTTAAATCTAAAATTCAGATTCCAGTAGTGCACTACAATGTAGTACTGGAGGCCTTTGGCAAAACGAATGTGTCCAGCCTAAATGACTGACAGTGTTAATCTGGGGAGGGAAACCCCATCAGAACAGGCAAAATGGGAGGGAGGTTAAAGACCCCAGAAGAGAAGCAGAGAGGCCAGAACCAGTGGAGCACTGGCCTTCTCTCCACCCACATCCACCCACACAATACACATGCCCACCCACCCCCACACCGCCTCACACCTACCACCTCCACACATAGCCACACACACCAACACACACTCAGCCACTCACATACACACATCGGCTCTAAAAAGAGATCAATACACTGCCGGGGTAGTCAATGGAAATGATCCTGGCCTGTTCTTCATTAAACTCTTCAAATACTAATGACATCACCAATCAATCTGCTATCACTGCACCAGACACATACATGGGTTAAATGCTGCTAAACACTCAGCACTCAATTACAAGCACAAGGTAAACACGGCTACCCTCACTATCAGACACGCTACATATCCATACATACATACATACATGTACACATATAAACACATGAACACACACACAGTGAATACACACACAAACAAGCACACACACATGCGTGCACACGCGCGCACACACACACACACCAAAGAAATACAAAAAATACAAAAACACACACACGTGCAAACATGCACACACAAATGCGCGCGCACACACACACCCACAAACACCCAATGTATAGACATGCATAGCTGATCAGTAAACATGCATCTGCAGACTGATGTGTGATGATGATGCATCTCTCTTCTATTACATCTCTATCACTTCCATTTCATTCTGCTGTTCCATCACCTCCTGCACACTATCCCCTACTCCCCTCCCCACCTTCCCTAGTATCCCTCTGAGAGCGGCTATATGAACTGTGTGTGTATGTGTGAGAGAGAGAGAGAGAGAGAGAGAGAGAGAGAGAGAGAGAGAGAGTCTAGCTGACAGAGTCCTTATCCGCACAGCTGAGTGTGTAATGGTAATCACTGTTGAACGTCTGAACCTTTGAAGCCCAGGAGACAACAAACACACACACACTAACAGACTGGGTTTCTTCAACCTCCTCAATGTGTACAATGAATTGCTGTACACACACACAAACACACACATAGTCAATAGCTCTGATTTCCCTTGTCAGCGCTGTGACAGGCTGCATTAAAGAGACATAAATCTGTAATGTCAGCACTTATCTAATGAGGCCTCTCAGATCGATGGGCACCCTCCATACACACACACACACACACACACACACACACACACATATACACACTCCATACACACACACACACAAAGCTGCAATTTATCAAACCTACATGTACACACATTTTCATAAACAAACACAAATGTATTTAGTGCATGAATTCCATGCACGCAAGCACACACACACACACACACACTCACTCTCACCTGCCATAACAAGCTATTCTGTAAAGACTGTTTAATATACATTTCAGCACTAACAGAGGACACTGCACACATACAGGATGCATTCTGGGAGCTTCCCATGAGTAATTAACAGACGCCTCTCTAGGAGACACACACTACACCTGCAGGCTTGGACTACTCCACTGGATATGAAATCTCTCCCCACTTGCTGTTATCTCAGCTGACGCACCAGCCAGTCCTCCTGCTCCACAGCTCTTAATTGCCTGAGTGACACAGACACCAGGCCTTTGTTCTGCCCTGCTGTGTATCACAGATCTCAGGATATGAGGCCTGGGGTTTCCATAGGAGGCCTCTCCATTCTCTCTTAACATTTGGTGACTTTCCAGCATTCCTGGACATTATCTCAGGAATCCACGGCTCTTCTCAGGAAGGGGGCGGGGCTAAGCGTGAAAGATTTATTAGAAGAAAAAGAGAGACAGAGATAGGATGGCAGGGAGAAGATGTGGCGATGGTGGATGGTTGATGGTGAATGTTGTCTAACGTTAATCAGTTTATCTGTGCAGGCTGGCTAATGTACATAAAGGTGTGGTGTGTGTGTTTGGTGATGATGGGAGTGTGTATGTTTGTTTCACAGTGGCATACGCCATGTTTCCACACCATTAGACCCAGTCAGCTTTTTCAGACAAAGACCCACACCCACACCAGCCATTAATGTCCACATGCATCTGTGCCCTGTGATAGGAAACCCATATTAAATTAATGGACAGTGTATTTAGTAAGCACGCGCGCACACACACACACAAATAATCACATTTATGAACAATAATGCTTACATCTACTCCATGCATGTGTGTGTGTGTGTGTGTGTGTGTGTGTGTGTGTGTGTGTGTGTGTGTGTGTGTGTGTGTGTGTGTGTGTGTGTGTACATGTACATGAGGTAATCTTTGTAGTGTGGCATCAGTGTCTTCGTTAGCACTGGAAATGGCTGTAATTAGGGTTAACTCCTAATGGCTGGGGACAGCAGTGCTTAACGAGGAGGCCTCATTTAGACCCAGTTTTATATGCACCTATAAAATCTCAATACACACGCACACAAATTCTGCCTGTATGCAAGAAGCCCATATGCAAAGTAATTAAACCATTTTAAAAGGCTACAGTAAAAAGATTGAACAATTTGTCCATAAGAAGTGGAATAACTCGCATCTGAAAGAAACCTTTGCTATAAGTCATAAAAGCAATTGGATCTTGCAGTGCAGCACTGCCTTATGACAATATCACTGCATGAAAGTCAAACAGGCTCCCTCACACACACACACACACACACACACACACACTCACACACACACAGGCATGCATGCACGCTCATCTCCGTCGCCTCACCAGAGGCGTGGACGGAACTGTTTGGATCGATCGATACACACACAGCTGCTGCTAGTACCTCCTTGTCATCACTAATAATGAATAATGAATGATACACACACACACACTTCCGCTCTCAGAACAGGATGTGCCCTCACAACAGGAAACACACACACACACACACGCAAGCACATGTATGGCCACACAGTGAGCAAATCAAATCATTCTTCTCTTAGTTCTGAGGAATTGTTTGTACATTGGAATAACTTCACAGTATCCAACCTTCTTTTTACTGTGTAGATGGACCCAAAGTAAATATTTAATATCTGAGTCATTATGGACTCAGTATGTGAGATAAGACCCATCACTGTTTTCATTTTCAAATGAAGAATTTCCTATCGCACCCGCGGTGATTAAAAAGGGCTAAAATTATTTTAAACGGTAAATAAATCTGGTAGCTCTTTGCTGCGCCCGAGCTGAGCGTGGCGTCAGCTGATGGCTTCGGCAGGTACCTCCCACCTGACTGATCCAGCAGGCCACACGCGCTGTGAGTACAGGCCAATTACAGCGGCACGAGGCGATCGTTTGACGGACATCGTGTACGACGCCGATTACGCGCGTCAGCCCTCGTGTCATTACACCGTCCATTGATTAGCCTGCTAATACTGCTCACGGACAACAGATCTATACCGCAGGGGGGGGTGTGCGTCGAGAGAGCACGCGTGTGTGTGAGAGAGAGATGGAGAGGAGGGACTGAGAGAATAGCAACACTTTCACTCCTGTTAATGACCAGCTGAAAGAGCCATGCCCTCCTGCCTCCGAAATCCCACCATAGCACATCAAACAGAATGAGCGTCTTTGTAATCCATCACTCGAAACCCACACGTGTGCGCCAGGGCGCGTGCGTATGTGTGTTCTATAAATTCGTTCAAAATTTTATTTATTTTTTCTTGAACTCCTCATCTAACTATACTCCGATAGCATACAATATCACAGCGCACTTGGGGTGAGACTACCAACAGCCAACTGCCTTATTTAGCTGGCGCTGTGGAGAGTGGAGAAGCACAACGAAAATGATGAAAAAAATGAGAAATGACATCTAACCTTCCTATCAGCAAGACTCGCTTGTGCTGTTCACTTTCTTTTGTTTGCTTTTAAAGCTGAACGACGACTCGACATTATGATATATTGTGATATATTATTCATTTGAAATACAGGATCACCTACAATAGAAGGAATGTTCAGAAACATTCTCTCTGTTAATTAAAGGGGTCATTAAAATGGATGTTTGAGACACTAATTCACATAATCATTCCCGGAAAGAATTTAACTAAAACATACCGATGGCAGGTTGACGTTCAATATACCACTACAGTAATCAAATGAGTGAGTGTGTGTGTGTGTGTGTGTGTGTGTGTGTGTGTGTGTGTGTGTATAGGGCTCTTACAAGACCAAATGTGTCTGTGGGTTACATTTTACAGGATAAACCTTTATTTATTCACTGAATGAAGCAGACTGAAATAGCCTCACAGGAGCACCACAGATATGTGTATTTAGTTTTAATACTGTATTTTAGTAATGATATGGAAATAAGAAGTGAAGAAAATTTTATGTTCTTCTCCTCTCCAGATTATACAATCCATATTTCTGTTAATTGAAAAAGGCCAGGACACCTCTAAAAAGTAGCCAAATGAGATAAAATGTGAGGGGGGGAGAGAGAGAGAGATGGAGGGAGAGAGAGAGAGATGGAGGGAGGGAGAGAGAGATGGAGGGAGGGAGAGAGATGGAGGGAGAGAGAGAGAGAGATGGAGGGAGAGAGAGAGAGATGGAGGGAGGGAGAGAGATGGAGGGAGAGAGAGAGAGATGGAGGGAGGGAGAGATGGAGGGAGGGAGAGAGAGATGCAGGGAGAGAGAGATGGAAAGCATGAGGGAGGGAATGTGCTGTGTGGTGAGAAGAGGTAAGGGCTCTACCCTGTGAAAGAGAGCGTGTCATCAGATGAATTTTAACCCCAGTACTGGATAACTGGGGTCAAGACAACACACGCTCACACCCGCTGTAATCTTAGCAATAACGGGACACACACACACACACACACACACACACACACACACACCCCTGGGCTTGTCATTATTTCTGGTCTGTATGTGGGTGACAGGGTGCAAAGATAATCTGTTGAGTTGTATTGACAAAAGAAGCATGTGACCTCATTTGGCCATGTGGCCTTCAGTGGTACCATGGCTGAAGTGAGAGTGTGTACAAGTGAGAGAGTGGACAAGTGAGTAGTGAGGAATGGCGCGACAGAGCTCTCCGACTACGGCAGACACGAGATGGGCAGGGAGCGGCAGCACCCCGCACCTGTGTGAAATAGTTTTAGAAACTACAAAGTGCAAAAGGAGAATAGGCTTATATCTACACCATTTCCTAGCCATTAAACTCCAAGCAATTCTACATGGACAGATAGACACATAATGCATGAAAAGAGGAGAGAGAGAGAGGAAGAGAGGGAGAGATGGAGAGAGCAAAGAAGCAAGAGAGAGAGAGAGACAAAGAAAGAGACAGAGAGAGAGAGAGAGAGAGAGGTCTACTATTGTTTGTATGTGTTGCAAGTCACTGGGCTCAACCCTTCAGTGCCTGCCTAAGACTCTGCCAGCATGCATTTCCCTCTGAGGCCCCGGGGCTCCACATGATTTCTTTATCTAATAGAGGCTAATGAGTCAGGCAGTTGGGCGGGCAGCCTCTTGAGCAGCGAGAGGCCCCCCGGGGAGGTCCCCGTCGGAGGACAGCATCAAGGCGGAGCACAGAGCCAGTCTATTTACAGGAGAGTGATGGTCAGCTTGTTGCTCATCCAGGCCCAATAAATCTGCGGATGGTGAGTAGATGAGGAGCGTTATCCCATCAGTGCAGAGCTGAAGCCTCTCACACACACACATTTATTTAGACAGAGAGAGATAAAGCCAAAAACAATAGAAAAGAGGATAGGAGATGTGTGTGTGTGTGTATATATATATATATATACACACACACACACACACACACACACACACCCAGACCAACTAATGCACGATGTGCACATATAGTGTGGTGTAGAAGGTGATGATACAGAAATATGGAGTAAACAGAAACGTTCAAAGGCACAAACAAGCAGTTTTGTCGAAAGAAGATGCAATAAACAAAGAATAAAGCAGGAGGAAGAACAAATACTGCCCCCCCTCCCCTCATACTCCCTCGTTCTCTTTCCCTCTCTCTTTCCCTCTCTCTTTCCCTCTCTCTTTCCCTCTCTCTTTCCCTCTCTCTCTGTCTCTGGGTATACTCTGGCAGTGAAGAGAATTGTGTTTGACTGGTGGTTACTGGAGTGGGGAGAGGGAGACCCCCACCACCACCACCACCTAACTATCCATGCACACCTTGAGGTGAACCATCTGTTTGTATGTTTTACGATGTATATTTAAGTTTGTCTACATGAGTTTTTACACAAACTCACTTTATAATGATGCAGGGGTTCCAAGAAACATGAGGACCACAGTGTCCTTGATTTAAGCAAAACTCTGAGCACTGAATAAAAACTGAAGTAAAACTGAGTTCTTCAGTCATCTCTCTTAAGCACACACACACTCACACACACAGTTTAGAGACAGGCCACGGACGTTTCTGTGTACTCAATAAGTCTAAGGGCTTACTCTGTGCATGGGCGAGGGGCTTCAGGTGTTAGCCGCGTGCTAACCGCTAATATGAGATCTAATCATGGGAGTCCAGACCCCGGGCATGCGTGTCAATCCCAGCCTAATGCCGCCTTATTGCTGTTTGTCCACAGCGTGATCCGGAGCTCCCAGCGCATCCCCTCACTGCCGCCGATTCCTCCTGGCCTCGGTGTCCCACAGCTGGGGAGAGATGAACACCGTGACCCCTCTGGATCTGGTCGTGGTGATGAATAGGGTAGCTGGCTAACGCAGGCAGATTACCCCCATAAGACGGTCTGTTAGCGGAGGGGCGTGCGAGGGAGGTGGAGGGGGGGTGGGGGAGGTGGGG
>JAOXYF010000020.1:10804639-10815559 GCA_028565775.1 Sternarchorhynchus goeldii | reverse complement strand
CTCTCTCTCTCTCTCTCTCTTTCTCTCTCTCTCTCTCTCTCTCTCTCTCTCTCTCTCTCTCTCTCTCTCTCTCTTTCACTCTCTCTCTCCCTCTCTCTCTCTCTCTCTTTCTCTCTCTCCCTCCCTCTCTCTTCCCTCTCTCTCTCTCCCTCTCTCCCTCTCTCCCTCTCTCTTCTGGGGAAAGGAGACCCATCAGGACTTCTGCCAGCCACTCCTATCAAAGTCATCAGCTCTAAATGACACATTAGATGTGCAATTAGACAACGGCTCTTGTTATCGGTCATATTAGCTGAGCACACGCCCTTCCAAATGGCTCTCGTTAGAAGAGAGGCACTCGGGCACATTATTGTCTGGCACAGGGCTGCTTGAAAGGCTGTTTGCTGCTGAACTGGAGATAATCTCCTGATGCTCTGTTAATGGGATGATGCACAGTTTTAGACCAAAATAAAGCAAGTGTTAAAAAGTAAAACATAGACTTCAGGTTGGGGCGTATTCTGGCAGCTAGCTTGTGCAGTTCTGACTTTTGGTTTAGTAAGGGAGTACAGAGCCATGGCAACACAAGAGACCCAGGCAAGGGCTCCCAGTCTAGATGACTTCTCACATGTGGCACCTGGAGAAGTCATGAACTCATTTCAGATGGACTTGATTAACACGATTGATGTATCAGCGTCTCCGTAGCGACCCATCACTTAAACTTTGGACAAGTAACAGGAAGAGCTTCTTTGCTTTCGACATCACAGGTTGGACAAGTGTGTAATTCGGACCCCCCCTTACTCCCACCCTTACATCCTCGCCAGAGTCTCGACACATTCGGAACCCTCTCCCATATCCGCACTGTCCTGCTTTGAGACGATTCAAGAGCCAGTCACGTCTCTCATGTTTGTCACTTCAGTTAAGGTGACGGTGTCACCACGTGGTTGCCGTGGAGACGGCGGGATTATGAAGTGTGTATGGCGATGCTCTAATGCGTCGTGTTGGACTGGAGCTTTTGTTTGTTGCAAATGTTTCTGTGTTGATGTAAGCCAAGGCCCGTTCACTCTTTACTGCACTACACATTTTGTACTAATTTTGAATGCTGTTTTAATTTTAACAATAAAGGCGTTTTTGGCGCTTGTGTGTAAACCCGTTGGTTGGAAGCTGTCCATTGGCTGCCCCTCTGAGGTGGAGCAACACAAAGCTTAATGATGCTGTAAATTAAAGTTGAACGGCGGCCATAACTAAGATCCATGAGCGAGGCGGCGTGCGAGTGGGACGGCAGCCATGTTATTCTGCACTAATGTCTGACTGATGGAGGGTCTGGGCTGCCTGCAGCGGGAGCCGTTAGCACGTCCGTGCCTGTCCTGTCCCGACTCGAGCAGAATTAACGGAGGCGGCTCCGTGACTTACGCCGCGACCTCATCAGTCACCCGTGTCCCGTGTTCCTCTCCTCCCCCGCGTCCTGCTACCCCGCAGCAGCTCGGCAGGGCAGGGGTGGGTGGAAACGCTTCCGCTTATCGTTCGTCCCGTAAACGGCCTTAAAAAGGAAGCACGCCGTCGGCCGAAGTACCCGTCGATCAAATGATGAGCGCTTAGCTCCGGCAGCACTTTCAGCCAATAGGAGGAGGCTCGGGGGGAGGGGGCTCTTTATCTTTTTCTGCATTGCAGATCTGTCATGCAAATGAAAAGCAGGGATGAGCGTATTCTGCTGGAGACAGCCTTTTCTAGGACCTTACTGTGACCTCTTTGGAAACACTGTCTGAGTTCTCAGGGTGACCGCTGCTCTTACACACTCACTGACATGGACAAGCACAAAAGCACCCACACATGCACACTCTCACACACACACACAAACACACACACACACACACACACACACACACACACACACACACACACACACACACACACACACACACACACTCACACAGTTGTGGCCCCAGGCCCAAAAGACTCGATGTGTAAAGGAAGAATAAGGAAAGAGAAAGAGTGGAAGAGAGAGAGAGAGAGAGAGAGAGAGAGGGAGAGAGAGCATCTCCACCCTATATGACAGTGTGGAGAGAGAGAGGGAGAGAGAGGGAGTGGGAGAGAGAGAGAGGGAGAAGGAGAGAGAGAGAGAGGGAGAGAGAGGGAGGGAGAGAGAGAGCAGAAGCTGAAGCAGTCTGGTTTATGGCTGACGTGACAGGAAGATCAGTGTTTGCGGGAGGGACACAGAGTCACAGGACGCTCTGACAACACAGTGCTTTAACTGCTAAAGTAAAAAATTAGTGCTCCCTCTTTGTGTTCTCTTAGAAGAGAGAGGGAATCTGACTGTGTGTGTGTGTGTGTGTGTAGTGTGTGAGTGCGCATGAGTATGAGATCACAGACACTGAATCACACACCAGTCTTTCAGATGTGCAGCAATACTGTCAGAGTATCATAAAAGCAGATCTCTCACTACCACAAAGTTATACACACACACACACACACACACACACACACACACACACACACACACGCTCACAACCTGTCACTCCTGCTGAACCGTCTTCAAACACATCTCAGCAGCTGTCATAATCCATAAAAAAAAAAAAAAATTTTAAAGGCCCTGGATTTTTCTAGAAGCCTGTATCTAAACACATGTGGGGGTTGCTCTTTGTAAACAGATTCTGACCTTCTTCAAATACTATTGATATTTATACACATGGCTGGAAGGCATAAGGAGGGAGCTGCACTCACTCACAATGGTTTGAAGAATCAACTCCCAAATGTGCTATTTGAATACAACCTTGTAGTGTAACATTTTTCTGAGAGCAGGCATCTATGTCTGCCTACTTAGTGCATTAGCGTAACATCAGGGCATCGCTAACTCTAATCGTTTCCTGGCAGTCAAATGTGTAAGAGTTCTACTGAGAACAAGAGACTATCGAGAGCTACGGCATCACAACTCAAGGAAGCTACTCAAAATGAGGAAAAAGTGGGAGATCGATGAACAGTGTTAAATTCCTGTCATCACCAATATGATAAGCAGGTGTTAATTAGCTTAGTGTGACCACACCCTCTCTCTGCGTTTGACTGGTAGCAAGTTAATGTAGTAATAATCACATGCGTGGCTGGGCTGTAGTAACCCCAGTCTGACTCCAACTCCCAGTCAGAGCTAATCGATGGCAAAAGTACAGCTGGGACACACACACACACACACACACACACACACACACACACACACACACACAACACTCTAATAGAGGAACATTCACCTCAAAATCAATACAGTAAGAGGAAGTGTGAAGCCTAAGGGAGGGAGGCAACGGTGTGAGATGTCCAGCCTTCCATAAACACCGCCTGTCAAATACGTATGAAGGAAAAGAGACACTTCCAGCCCTTTTTAACCAGTACAGAAAAGAAAATTTGTAATAAAATAAAGCAATTCAAATAAGAGATCAGAAGTGCAATCTGGTCAGGGCAACCAGGAAAAAGGACACCTGCCTGATGAGGTATGACTCAAAGCATGGCATTCTGGCTAATGGTTTTAGACACGAAACTGCATGAATCTCCTTGGGCAAGTTCCACACATTCAGTCATCACAGCTCCTGACCCACATAAAGAGGTGAGCCCTGAAACGACCAGGGAATCTCACAGCTCAGTTAATTCCTCTTCACCTCGAGAAGACCTGTTCCAGCGATGGACTTCTGTTACGATTAATTCTGCTTAATACTAATTGGTCCTCGGGCTGCCACGACTCCAGGGATTGGCTCCCTCTGGTCCACTCGCTGAGGGCCGTGTTGATATTGGAGGTCCCCCAATCAGCCGAGCGCTTTATCAGTGCAAACCCACAAGTGAGCTCGCCCCTCCTCCATCAACCCGCCCCTCCTCAATCACCCCGCCCCCCCGCCGGCTGCCCAAAGAATACCCAGTAATTAAGTCACGCGTGATCCATAATTACCATGTTTACAATCGCACCGTATGAAAAGGCAAAGACAACTGCTAAAAATGTTAAGAGGAACAGAGGACCCAAAAGAGAAAATACACAGGAAAAAAACATATACCAATGTGTTAAAAAGTAGAATATTTATTTTGAACATCTCCTTTCTCTTCAGCTTAACCATCATCTCTTCCCCCTCTCTCTCTCTCTCTCTCTCTCTCCTCGTCCCTGTATCTTAATAAGCTCTGAGGGCTGGTTGCCACTGTAATACCCATCTCGTATTTATTTTCCAGAGATAGCCCTATTAATTTCCCCCTCGGTTTCAAACGCGGGCGGGCGGGTGGGCGTCGGCATGAACAGATCCCGCCTCCCCAGGGTGCTCCTCAAGGAAAGACGTAAATGACCCAAATAAAGAGGGCTTTTGAAGGCTGCCGAGGGGCGCCAGCACCATTAAAACTAAATGAAGTGTTTATTAGCCATGCCGACAGCACTCTCTGCACTCGCGGATCAAGAGCCGTTACAGTTAATGTGCTCCCCCTGCAACATGCACCCCTGTTTGTTTAGTTCTGCCAGTGGGTCTGGAAAACTAAAGCTTAGGGTTTTTTTGTTTGTTTGTTTATTTGTTTTTTGCTGTTGTTGTTTTCCCTCCTTGTGTAGCTACCATCTCTCGCGCTCAAGTGAGAAGCGTACGCACATCCACGCTCAACTCTTCTCCACGCACACCTCGCAGCAACAGAGACACACTCTCCAGCCTCACGCACAAACACACACACACACACACGGGGACCGGGAGATGAAAGGGAGAGCAAAACAACAGCAACCGTGGCAACACCGCCTGCACACGACACGGTCAGCCAATGACGAGGCATAACCCCGAGCACAGCTCGAAAGATAGCACGCCATTCCAAAGTGCTACTTTATGCTAATTAGCAGCTCTTTCAGCCTTTCTGTCACCCCATGGTTTTTTCTTGCTAAATTACAGTCTTTATTTCAGGGGTTTCAGACAGACTGACAGGAAAACGTCAGAACCACATACGGAGGAACCGCGTTTGATCCTCTAGATTTGTTTTGGAGGATCTTAATGGGGAGAAAATAAAATAATAACAATAATAATAATAATAAAAAAATCTAAATGTGCTCTAATGTGTTTGTTCATCTTCTGCATTCTTTAGACTTTTTAATATAATAGGCAGAATTACAGCGGAGGAAGGTGGCAACCATTTTCCTTCTACTTTCTAGCATTCTAATACCTCAGAGCTGCTTGGGTTGTGTGAAAATGAAAGCAGAAAATCATCTGGAATACGTCATTTCCTCATTAATCCATAGTTAAGATGTTTAATGCATTTATGTACTTGAAGAAAGGCTTTTTTTGTGAAGTAATGGCATCCTGGAGAGAGTAATGGTCTTCATTTGGAAGCGAATTAAAAGAAAAGACACACAATGAAAGTTGTGAAAACAGTATAATACAATATGTGACTTCAAAACACAGAGGGTGGTTTTTTTCTAAAATAGACACACTCACTAATGTAGTCTCTGTCTATCTGTCTCACGCGTGCACACACACACACACACACACACACACACACACACACACACACACACACACACCTCTAATTATTTTTCATAACCTGCAGCATTCAGCAGTAATAATGTTCCGATCCTGTTCTAGCCTGTCTATATTTGACATCTCTGCCTCACACAAACAGAAACACACACACACACACACAAAATCACCAGTCCCACGCCTAATTCCCTAAATCAGTGTCTGAGTTTACTGCACTACAGTAAAGCTTTATTCTAAACTGCAGTTCTTGAGGATGATAATGATCTATGTTGGACACAGATTTCTGAAGTTTGAGTCTGCTGTCACAATCCACTACAATTATCCCAGACCATTACAGCTATAACCACCTCGCCACAATCAGGTCTGGCTACAATTAATCACTTGGGGCGGTGGGGGGGTGGGGGGGATGCATATGAGTGTGTGCATATGTTCACACTGAAAATATTTACTGCATTTAAAGTGAAGAGCGACAATCACTGCAGTTAACATTCACATCGCCTACCATTAACCTGCTGTCATACAGGAAGTGACTTAAAGGACTGCACTCGCATCTTCTCTCAGGGCCGACCAAAAGGTGAGTCTGTGCCCCTACGATGGCCCACCTGGAAAGCCCAGTCCAGGCCAGGGGTCCGACCCATGGGTTCTCTCATGGATCCTCTTTCTGCGGGTTCACTCAGGAGGCCCAGGACAAACAGCGCCCCTCGCTGGCTCCCAGCGAGAGAAAACGCGCTCGCTTCCTCAAGCTCTGTTCCACTTCCGATCCTACACTCCACCCGCTTCCATCCGCTGTCTGAATCTCCTCGGAAACGTGCCGGAACAGATCTGCGCTTAATCCCGTCACAAAAAGACAGGAATGCAGCACTAAAATAACAAATAATAAAATAGCACTGTTCTTCCTCAAGCTCCCCCTTCCACAATTAGCATATAAAACGCTAGCTAGAGGGCAGTGGTATACATCAACAAACGTACGGTTTTGGTCATTGTTCGAGAAGCATTTTCCATAGTTGCAAGGGTTTTTACAATTTGTTTTCCATGGCTTGCGTTCTTGGAGCTGGTGAGAGGTGGGGGTGCTTCGGAATGTTTGGGAGTAAATCCTGGAGCTGTAGCTGGTAGCCACCCTGTGTTCTGCTAGCTAGAGATAGCGCCAGCTCAAACAAACGAGGATGCGCTTCAAAACAAAACCAAGTGTGAAGAAGCAGCCACACAGCAGAGATCCAACCAACTGTCACATCCAGTGACCTTCTGAAAAGTGGGAGATGCACTGCAAACAACTCATGGGCATTTGACACTCACTCTCTCTCTCTCATAATAAAGAAAAATTCCCAAGCAAGTTCGTTAATAAACCTCAAACTCACCCACAACACCAGTGTACCATAATGGTGTTGATTTTCACATGAAAATATTTCAGGTCAGTTATTTTATTTTCACTCTTCACCTCTTGCGGTGTGTGTTTATATCAGCCTCACGACTCAATAATGAAAAGGGGCTTAATTCTAAAGTGGCCCTTCAGATACGTGGGCAGAGAGAGATTTAGCACCCAGCCAGTCTAGATGCCAGGCTAACACATCCCCTCCGCATCTTCTCATCTCCTCTCGTCTAATCTCGTCTCAACGGCCTGACGTAGGCAGTGCCAACGACGGAGGCTTCCAGAAGGGCAGGGAGATATGGCCCAAGACCTGGCTCATGATTCAGCCCACACCGGCAAACACCTTGCCACTGTCTCGCCTGTGCTGAGGTGGAGCCTGGAGGGCCAGAGCATTGCGGAGGCCGTGAAGACTGTGTGTGTGTGTGTACTCAGCACCCCAGGCAAGGTGGAGAAAGGCTGTATGAGTGTGTATTTCATTAGTGACTTTGGTAGCACAGGGCTGATTGCTATCTGCTCCACCCTGGCCCAGACCCGTCCCCGTCGGCGATGTACTGCGCACCTGCGTGTGTGTGTGTGTGTGAGACAAACACAAGAATTCTCCATTTAAAGAAGAGCACCTGGTGGAAGAGGTGCTGAGCTATCACCACATATCAGAGCATGCTAGAACAGTCTAACCTAGGCCATTTACCAAAATCCTAACCCTCCAACTGAAAAATCATCTGTGTGTGTGTGTGTGTGTGTGTGTGTGTGTGTGTGTGTGTGTGTGTGTGAAAGCATGTCATTATGCAGTACATACATGACACTTCAAGGGTGGTTGCTCATCATCAACTGGCATGCTTTGTGTGTGTGTGTGTGTGTGTGTGTGTGTGTGTGTGTGTGTGTGTGTTGTTGTTCCAGTAATGAGGACTGATAGTTCTCCTTCCTCAGAGATTCCAGGCCATGATTTCTGACAGTTATGGCAACCAATAAAACATCATCTAATAACTTGAAGATAATGAACAGTATATGACAACTACAGAAATGTGTGAGTGCGATGCTCAGCACACACAGCAGCTGGCCCTTCTACACAACCCCAACCCTAAACAAACAAAAACAAACAACAAACTGTGTGCCACCTTAAATTATTGTTCGGATGCCAAATTCAGTTCAGCATTCCTCAAAATACAACTAGAGCTGACAAAACTAAAGTGGTGTGCAACAGACTGCTGGTTAGCCAGGCACACCGTCCATCTCACAGGAAGTATGGACATAACTCCTTCCTTTCTGGATAAGATTTATAGATGGTGGTGAGGTTGTTTTTTTTTACTTTGTATAGGAAATGTGTTGAAATCACTTTTCTGTACTTTTTTTGTTGGCCCTTATCTGAAGAATTAGAAGGGCAAGACTGCACAGCCCTGTGTGTGTATGTGTGTGTTCATTAGAATGTGTGTATGTGCATGTGTGTGTGTGCATGCCTGCGTGTGTGTGTATGTGTGTATGTGTTTGTGTGTATGCGCGTGCATGTGTACATGCCTGCATATGTGTGTGTGTGTGTGTGTGTGTGTGTGTGTGTGTGTGTGTGTGTGCGTGTGCAGGGGAAGCGTTCCTTTCATGTTACAAAAAGCCTGTGGTACTGATGCAGCACATAATTCAAAATTCAATAATCAGACAGACAGACGGGTGATAATGCTGGGACACGTATACACACACACACAGCATGGTGACATGGCGAATTCTATGATTGTGTCTGGGGGTATCACACCTGCTTGCAGTGCAACCTCTCTTGCAAACTGGGTGTTATGATTAATTTGTTTTAGACGTTTATATAAATTTACACCACTGCAATAGTACCTGAGTGGGAGCTGGCAAGCAGCTGCTTCCTAGAATACGTAAAAACATAAAACAACTAGGATTTTGCATGAGTGAGTAACACCTAACAGTAGTGTTCATACTGGAGCCGTGTACAGGGAAACAGGAGGGAGTAAAGGTATTACTTTCAGATACTGGTTGGACAGGAGTCAAAGTGCTTCATATTTTGATCGAATGCTTCCCCAGCCACCCAGCTATCAGTGTTAGAGAATGTTTATGCCATAGACAAAAATCAAAGACATGTTTAATCTCACTCTATATCTATACTGTCTGGCCCAGAGTGGCGTACTAACAGATTGGTGTTTAAGCAGGGAGGTCTATACTTCAGGTCCAGGCATTTTAACACTTGCATACAAGTTCTATCGCCTCCTGTGATCTTTGCAGTCCTTGTGGGCATCTCCATTCCTGCAGAGATACCTGAGACAGGCTTGGTCAGGTGTGTGAGACAGGTTTGGTCAGGTGTGCGAGACAGATCTGGTCAGGTGTGTGATAATGCTGGAGGGTGACTCTTTTGGAAGATAACCATTCACTATTGCCTTCGAGAAAATGCACAAAAAGAGAGAAATGTTACTATGGACTGAAGCTTTCACAAGTTTGATGGAGCCCTTATGATCCAGAAGATCCCCTTGGCTAAAAGAAAAGTGAGGAGATACTATCTGTGCAGGCAACCTGCAACTCCACACAGCACAGCTCAGCAGAGCACAGCCCTGCGCCTGCAAATCCATTCCTTCAGTCTGGAGAAGGTGCATCTGACACTCAATATTCCAAATCGTGGAATCTGGGAAAAATATCTACATGAAGCAGAAAGTCAACAGACCAGCCTTCGCTGAGTGAATATAATACTTTAATACACCTATATTACAACTGAGCTTTCACTAAAGATTAAACACAGTTCGGGAGAACAAAGAGACAGAGAGAGAGCGAGAGAGAGAGAGAGAAAGAGAGAGAGAGAGGCAGAGGGAGAAAGAGAAGAGGGAGAGAGGGAGGTGAGCTTTTCCGAGAGGTTAAACCACACATATATGCCTTGTGGAGCCACAGAGAGATCTTCATTTTTTCCTCTCCTTGATTCGGGCTCTCATTAAAAGGCGGGTGTGTAACCAGAGCTGGGCCTAATGCAGCCCTGTGTTTAGAGAAGCACGCCGCCCTTTTGGGCATAATGGACAGGGTTTTTTTTTTGTTTTTTTTGTTTTTTTAAACAAACCCCCGAATGAAAGGCGGGGAAAGCCCCACGAGCTGCCGGAGAGTCAGCCAGGGAAAATGGGGGTGTGGGGGGGCACCGCCGCGGTGAAAAATAGTAAACTTCAAGCGAAAATAAACGACTGCGGCCTGCCTGTCTGCTCACACAGACGCGTGCGTGTGCGAGTGTGTGCACGTGTGAGAGTGTGTGCAAGTGTGTGCGCATGTGTACGAGTGTGTTAGAGGGTATCCTCTCACTCTCCAGGCCTACACTTCCTTCATTCAGTCACCTGTGTGTGATGCACTAAATCAACCGTCTCTATGTCTCTCTCTCCCAGAGCACTAAGTGTTGCCTCTGAGCCATAAACAGATTCCCATCCGTAGTGTTTAGGTTAGTGCACGCATACATTTTGTGAGAACAAGAAGTCAAGTCTCAGGTATAATCCTGCTATAACCTGCCTCTCTTTTTTGTGCTCTCTTTCTCATACACACACACACACACACACACACACACACACACACACACACACACACACACACAGAGGCAGTGTTTCATGTGTAATCATTTAATAACAAGGGCAGCGTGTTTTGGCAGACTCTGCTGGGGGAAGTGGTTAAGTCTCTTCTCCCCACTAAACTCTACTCTCCACTCCAACTTTTCCGCTGGCTTCTGGGTACAAGAGCCAAGCTTACCTATGCTAGATCTTCCCTGGAGTCTGGAGCAGATGCAAGTCCTCCACCCCTGACCTGTCCTGACCAGATGCAGCCAGCCCTGACCAGTCCCAACCAGCTCTGACCAGCCCAGACCAGTTCCAACTAGCTCAAACCAGTCCTGACCAGCTCCAACCAGGTCTAAGCAGCCCCAACCAAGCTGATGGTGGCTCTGGATCCAGGGTGGAGGCGTGGAGCGAGCTCTCACACACCTGCCTGTCATCCAGCACTGCCACAAATTTGTATCTGCTCATGTTCAGCGTTGTATTAAGAAAGACTGGAGACAAGGTGAAACAAGGCTCAAGACATGAGCATACACGCATGATGAACACGACAACATTCCAGATACCTCACATGTTCGAAACATGTGTATATATA
>JAOXYF010000020.1:10787043-10798888 GCA_028565775.1 Sternarchorhynchus goeldii | reverse complement strand
CTGCACAATGCTAACAGGACAAAGCTAAGTGCACAATGCTAACAGGACAAAGCTAACTCCACAGAGCTAAGTGCACAGAGCTAAGTGCACAAAGCTAGCTGCACAATGCTAACAGGACAAAGCTAAGTGCACAATGCTAACAGGACAAAGCTAACTCCACAGAGCTAAGTGCACAAAGCTAGCTGCACAATGCTAACAGGACAAAGCTAACTTCACAAAGCTAACTGAATACTGAACTCTCCTATCCTTCTTACTGGCTAGGATACATTCCGTGAGCAAATGACAAAGCACTTTTGTAAGTCACTCTGGATAAGAGCTTCTGCTAAGTGCCTAAAATGTAAATGTAACTGCAGAGCATAAAAAAATTGGTTTTATCCCCAAAAAAAGCCACTGTAAAATAAAGATTGTTTAAAAACAGTTATAAGCACACAGGGCCATGACACTGAGGGCAGTTAAGTTGATGGGGTGCTATTCATTGCAGCCAGTGTCTCATCACAGGCTAAAGAGGGAGTTACTGGCAAAACCTCAGATAAAAACCAGCACTGACTTCAAAATACAACAGTCAGAATTCTCACTGGACCTAAAAGAGTGGAAAACACCACCCGGATTCTTAAATCGTTGGTTCTGAGGATGTTATGAAACTGATATCAGTGTACCAACACTCACGTATGAAGTGCTAGATTGTTTAGTCTCATTGCATCTGACAGGTCACCAGGAGCTCATCAGTTAATCGTGTATAAGGTCAACACGAAGCACAGGGGGAGCAGCGTTTAGCTTCAGAGCAGATGAAATTAGCTGTCACAAAGTATCTCAAGTGCTCAGACTTTGGATATACTCAAACTGAGAAAATCTAGCTTTCAGTTAGACTTAGGCAGTTTTCAGCTGTCAGTATCGTACCATCTTCTATCTTTGATCTTCCTGCCTTTATTTGGTTTTATGCATTTATATATATATTTTTCCAGTTCAACTTGTACATATTTAATTAACTTTATCTGTTTATATTTGAATCAACTTTAAAGGCTCCCTTATTCCAAACTCATACTGGTGAATAATCTGGCACGTCCATAAACTGTGCATGGATTGGCTGTTACACGGATTACTATGCGAAGACTGGCCGTTACGTGGATCCCTGTGTGTGGACTGGACGTTATCCCGTCCCAGTAAGCATGCCCCACAGTGTGACCTTCAGCTTTGTTAGCACTCAGGTAACTCCTCTACATTGATGCCCCCTGTCCAGTCCCACCATACCATATTTAAAAACGAGCAAGAGAGGACCATGGGTATCCATCTCTAAGGCTTCAGTAGGTTCTGAGGGACTACAAAAAGCATATTAAGACACTTAGAGCATTTGCACAGGGGAGCGTCTGAGCACGACTTGTCCACTGTGCATGCGGACCTTTTCGTTGAGTGCTATCCCCTCTTCTACTCGCTGACAGTCACCACCTGCACAGTTCATTTCTGCACACATCAACACCTGAATAATGCAGCCACTCATCTCAGGCTATGATTTGCATTTAGAGAGATGCGAGAGATGTATTCACGCACAATCGCATGCTCTCTCACACACACGCTCCTGCGCGCGCGCGCACACACACACACACACACACACACACACACACACACACAGACTGGTGCTAAGGTGGCAGTGCAGGTTGGGTCAGCTCTAACACAAGCAGCATTTGAAATAGACTTTGGGACTCTTGCTAACAATGAATCACTTTATTAAAGCTAACAGGAGCCCTGGGTCCATTTCAGGACCCACAGAGGTTACATTTACTTCATCCCAAGCTAAAAAAGAGGAAAATACGACCAAATAAATAATCGATGAATAAATCACAGCAAACAAGCACCTGACTGTAGACCATACATTATTCAGAGATGAAGAAGAGTGCTTAAAACGATGCTGAAAAATACATGTGCCGTATGCTAATCTGGCTCCTGCCTCTCTTTCTCTCTCTCTCGTACGCATTGGGTTTGGGGCAATTACACGATAAGCAGCTAAAAGTAAGACACACCTCCCCATGGGGTAAATAAAATAAAATAAAATAAAATAAAATAAAATAAAATAAAATAAAATAAAAGATCAGGCAGCAGAAGTAAAGAAATTGCATTCCAGGAGGTGGAAAAGGAATTAAAGATGGAAAACTCTCAGGCAAAGACAAAGAAATGGGTCAAAAAGATAAAAGGAAGAAGTCAGGAAAAGAGTGAGAGAGAGAAAGAGAGAGAGAGAGAGAGAGAGAGAGAGGAAAAAAATGAGGGAGAGAGATAGAGATGAAGAGAGTGAGGAGAGAAGGGGGATTTGAAGAGACTGATTTGAAAACATCAGTATTTATGAATGAGCACCGGACGTCTTCATTGGAGTACTGGATTTGCCAAAATACCTTTGGCCCCATCTTACTGAACTGATCCCAGAGGAGGATCCCTATAGAGACGACCTGCAGAGCTGCAGAGATGCCAACCTGCCCCTCTCTCTCCCTCTCCTATATTCCAGCAGAGAGCCCAAACTCCATGCCAGCATTCTGCACAAGCTGCACTTGATATCAGCTCCTTAACGACACACACAGGCCACGCAGAAACGCACTTCTGCAGAGATCAGACAGTAAATCGAGCCGATCACATATACAACCAGTCATGGAGTTTACAGGATACCGGGCTCAGTTACAAACTAACCACTGACTCTGCAAAACAAAGATAAATGTTTGTGTGTGTTTGTGTGTGTGTGTGTACTTGTGTGGGATTATGTCCTTCCAAATGTGTATGGTGGTTTGGGTGTGTGTGTTTTTGTGTTGCCTTTATGTGTATGGTTTTGCGTGTGTGTGTGTGTGTGCGTCTCTGAGCGCTCCTGCATGCGTTCTGTTGCCTCTCCAGTACTACTGTGGTTCAGCAGTGGGTGACAGAGTGATAACGGAGGCCCACTCAGACTGCAGCTCTAATTAAAGGAGAGCAGAATGTCGCAGTCTGTTCTCCACACGGCGCCACGTGAGGCCCAGACAGCCAGGGCAGCGTGTACAGCTGAGGCGGCGGGTACAGCCTCGGAAAGGCTCTGGCACACCCCTCATGCCAGCCTGTTAACCATCTACGTGGGCCGGTTAAGGACGAAGAGTGGGCGTGTCCGAGAGGAGGGGATGTGAGAGGAGTGTTGTCAAAACAGCAACAACAACAACTGAAGTAAACAAGGTTTTAACCCTTGTTGTCAGACTGCCTTAGAGGATCTAAGGGTTGAAACATTCGTGTGTCCTGAGTCAAATAACATATTACACAGAGTGAGGTTTTACTGTATTACACTGTCTGAGGGCAGTTTTCTTCGACTCTGAACGGATCAGACAGCAATCACTTGTTGTGACTCCACAGATTCTTCGTAGGAGCAGGTTGTTGGTATTCAAGCGATCGAGCTGTGGTCCTTGGCTGTGGGGTTCATCGTAAGCCAGGAGTAGTTACCAGCAGATCAGCTCCCAGGTGGGTCTTCACTAATCCATCGGCTGCTGAGTGACTGGTGACGAGCGCGGTTAGAAGAGTCAGGACACCACCACACTGACACACTACGTGTGCAAGAAACCACTCTGTAAGTACTGTAATGACCACTGTACAATCCCCCGTTGACTAAGCCTCAAACAAGCTTTGGATGGGTCCCTGGGCAACCAAGGAGAACAATCTGCTTACATAACGGATTTCTCTGGTTAATTGGGTTCTAATAAAGGAGAAAATCCCTCTATCCAGGTATGGCAGCTCAAGGACAGAGAGGAAAGGGGAAAGCATTTTTGCTGATTTAAAGTGTGGAGGAACGTTTATGCTAACAAGAGCTCTCTGGATAGATCCTACCAGTAAAGAGCTGTTCAGGCTGACTGAGACACACACACACATATATACCTATACACACACACATACACACACACTGCATTAAGACCCTTGAGCCAGACCCATTCTCAATAAACTTCAACATTTTAATCAAGCACCAGCAGGTGGTAATGAGGCATCGTTTCGCTGCTATCATCAGATACTGCTGGCCAATTAGAGCTATCACAGTCCCACGGTGTGGAGCTCTATCCTGTTCACTCCATACACACATTCAAACCCTTTGTTCACTCCATACACACACTCAAACCCTTTGTTCACTCCATACACACATTCAAACCCTTTGTTCACTCCATACACACACTCAAACCCTCTGTTCACTCCATACACACACTCAAACCCTCTGTTCACTCCATACAAACACTCAAACCCTTTGTTCACTCCATACACACACACACCCCCCACCCCTATGTTCACCCCATTTACATACTCGAACCCTCTATTCACTCTATACACACTCTCTCTACTCACTTCACACTCAGACTCAAACCCTCCACTCACACCGACTGGACACTCAAATCCGCAATCGGGACTGGGCAAACGTCAACAGTCAAGATCCAGGTACGCGTGATCAGTTAAACCAAAGTGCAAGGATGGAAGACGCAACCTAGGGACTGGCCTCCGTCGAGTCGGGGCGAGGCAGGTCACCTTACCTCACTGTGCCACCGCTGCCCCTGCTGGTCGTGTCACGCCACAGCGCCGCCTCCTCACTCATCCGTGAGCACGGATTTGATTTCAGGGTTGCGTGGGCTTGTTTTCCCAGCTTTGATGTGCTCTTGTGGGACGGCCCACACAGGCTGTGGGAACTGGAGGTCTGATAGCTCAATTAGGGCATGGCGGGTGACTTTAGCACTGTTGCCCGCAGGCTGGCAGGACGGATTTTATTCCCAGGTATGTCTGTGAGAGATATAACGTGTCAAAGCCTGATGTTCTTCCAATAAACAGTTCAGGGCGGTGATTTGACAAGGGAAACTTTGAGTTACAGCTTCGCAGGTGAGTCAATTAAAACGTATACAAGAACATACACATGCATGCAGAAAAACACACACACACACACACACACACACACACACACACACAACCTATAAAAAGCTAACGCATTCTTATATAGCTCAAAGCCTACACGATCACACAAAAGCATATTTTTCTGATGCACTCACACAGTAAGGATGTGTAAAACGAGTCCGCGTGTTTGGGAGCTGGGCCTGAGGCAGACAGACTGCGCTTTACTGCGTCTGGATTTGAGCCGTGAGGGGCGTCTGGTCCTGACTACCGTGGGATTTCCCAGGCGTCTCTCTCCACCCGTCGAGGCGCGGCTGCTCCACCGGGGCCTATGTGGCACCTACAGCTCCTCCCAACCCGCGTCACCTCCGGGGAACCAGCCACTGAGGCGCCCGCCCGAGGCCTGCTCAGATCGGTCCTGTTTGGGCCGCACTGCCGTGTGTGCAGGACTGGAGTGGACACCAGAGTCCCGCTAAAATCTGCCCGCTCTCTCTCTATCACCTCACCACCCTCTCTCTGTATCTGTGTCTTTATTTCTTCCCTCACCACTCTCTCTCTCTCTCTCTCGTTCATTCCCTATCTCTCTGCCTCTCCCCTCTTCCGGGGAGATGAGTCCTAATGGTTCTCTGCCCGTGGAGTAAAATGCTTAATACATTTGGCATGTGTGTCTCTGCTAAACAACAACCATGAAGAGAGATCTGCTGTACACACCTGCCAGAGCAATACATATAGATACACACACACACACACGCACGCACGCACACACACGCACACACACAGATACACTCACACATATACACACAGATACACACACGCACAGATATAGATGCCTGCACACACAAATACATAGATACTCACATACACACCCACAGACATACACAGATATATATTCACACACACAGATACACACAGACATATGTGCATTCATACACACAAACACAAACACACCAGTTGCCAGTTAGCATCAGTAAGTGACGCGTGTCCCCTTTCTTCCTTTGCCACAGTGCAGGTTTTATTTTCCCTCTCCTGCCGTTGGCTCCAAATTAAATGAATCATTCTACTTTCGAGGGAAAGTTGGGAAAAGAAATAAAACCACTGGAGGTAAAAATGTCCTCATAAAGTATCAATAACAATGCCGAGAGGTTTTTTAATGCTCTGGATGGCCTGATGGCTTTATTCGTCAGATGTCTTTAGTGGACCCACTAGTGTAGTTTAGAGGCTCATAAATGTCAGGTAAGGCTGAGATTGTGAGCTGGAAGATGTGTGTGTGTGTGTGTGTGTGTGTGTGTGTGTGTGTGTGCGCGTGTGAGATGGTCACTGGAGCTCAAAGGGCTATTTAGACAGCAATGTGCAGCAGGAATTTGGCTCCTCTGTGTCAAACGGCACGGGGAGTGGTTCTACCTCAGGCTGAATATATCGCATTGTGATTTCATGATACTCAAAGGAAAGAGATTGTTGGGTGTGTGTTTGGGGTGTGTGTGTGGGGCGTGTGTGGGCCGTGTGTTGGGGAGGGGGGCAAAAGAAGATCCCTGCAGCACAGTAGAAGGTAAAAGGAAAGCAAGTCACAGTGGATGTCACAAATAGAAAAATGGAAAAAGAAAAGTGAGAAGATGGGAATTCACTTACTCCCACAGGCAATTCAGAGGGCACCTCGATGCTGGAGGCCCCCCGGTCACGTGACTTCAGAGCAAACAGGCAGCCAGGCAGGCCGTGAGCTGTGTGAGTGAGTACAGGACGCCCTCGGGATGGAGAGAGCACGAAGACGACGAGCAGACGAAAAAGTGGCAAACGAGTGAGAGAAAAGAGGGAACGCTGCAGAGAACGAAGCCGTGATCCAAAACTACGCAGGAAGAGACATTTTCTTTTAAAGAACCCAAGACCATGACATACTTTCCCGACCCCTCTCTCAGTACAAAAACGTGCCATCTGCCACTCCCAGAATGCAACGCAGTCTCTCCCCAACCCTTTGTTTTCCCGCTGTCCGCAAGGCTCTCTACCCCGTCCGACTCCGACCGGAACGTACCGCGATTTCATACGGACCCTCCCCAAACTACTCCACCCCAAACCACTCCACCCCAAACAAAGTTCCTGCACAACTCCGACGAAGAGACACCAAATGCTTCCACAGAGCCACGATGCTTCGCTAATTACAAAGGGATGGAAAAGGGGAAAAATGCGATCCAGGCTAATCCAGGCCTGATAAGAGACTCATTACCCAGCAAAGACATTTATCGCCAGCGGATTGATGACCCATTTCCGAGAGCGGCTCCGGAAGCGTAGGGAGAGGGAGACACGGCTGCGGCAGCGTACTACATCTGGAGCCGAGCTCGTCATCTGTCTGAGAGCAGAATTGTGCAGAACGTGTAATTAACAAATGCAACTCGGGCTAATAGAATTCTCTGGAAGCCCGAAGTTTCTGGGCGAGTTGGGGGGGGCTCGTTAAACCGCACAACGGTGGGAGTGAAGGCAAGCAGGCAAAGCGATTATTCGGGATGTCAGATAGTGTCAAATGAGCAGCGGCGAGTTTTGGCAGGGTATTCTTCCTATCAGACACACACACACACACACACACACACACACACACACACACACACACACACACACAAGCCCACACACAGCCAATTATGATGGAACAGCTCACACACAAATGAGCACAAACTCAGATGTGAACATTTGCAGTGAACTGCCGCTCCTGCAGATACACTCTCGACCCACACAATGTAGTGCGCACGCACACACCCCCACACACACACACACACACTCACACACACTCACACACACTCACACACAGGAGATGATGGCAAGAGCTGAGGTCTAAAGGTCTGCCCCACCTCCCTGCGGTCTCCTCGTGTAAGTTTGGTAATGAAGTGAGACAGCTCAGGGACTGCCCATGTGGAGCTAGTGTGTGTGTGTGTGTGTGTGTGTGTGTGTGTGTGTGTGTGTAGGCGCGCAAATGCCGGCGTGCATTCGTGCATGCATGTGAGTGTGTATGCATGCGAGCGCTTGTGTGTGTGTGTGTGTGTGTGTGTGTGTCGGGCTACTGACAGGCCTGTCCTGATGCTCCTCTCTCTCTGACTGCTTTGACCTGCTGTAATTTGTGTGTGGGGCAGCCGCTGACAGCAGCATCTGCAGCCGCTACACCAGACAGATGAGATTCTCCTAACACTCCCGCCGTCTCCCAGGCGCACGACGCCTTCCTGCCACACACAATATGCTCGGCACGAAGGGACGCCTTACATATAATTAACAGTGCGCAAAGGCGAGAGAGAAGGGTGTGTGTGTGTGTGTGTGAGAGTGAGTTTGAGTGGGTGTGGGGGTGAGCGTGTGTGTGTGTGTGTGTGAGTTTGAGTGCGTGTGTGTGTGTGTGTGTGTGTGAGAGTTTGAGTGTGTGTGGGTATGTGGGTGAGCATGTGTGTATGAGTGCACATGTGAGGAGGAAGATTAGGGAAGGCTAATATTATCATTACTGCACAAGTCACTTAATACAGTGAAGGGTACGAGGGTGTAAGGAACTAATTACACACACTCACACACACACACACACACACACACACACACATGCAAACGCTATCTTTTCCTCTCTGCAAAACTCCTCAGAGAGAAAGAACAAAAGGGTTAACAAGCAGGAGGAATGAGAAAGACAGTGAGAAAAGAGGGAAAGACAAAATAAAAGTGACAGAGTTAGTGAGAAACATGGTCTAATGGTGGGAATGTCTCTCTGTGCCTCCTCTTACAGACAGGAACGACCAAGACCTGCACTGAGACACTCCATCCCTGCAGGCACATCTGTGTAGCACCTTGCCCGCCAAGGACTCACCATGCCTGGGGTGGTGTTAACTCAAGACCCTGGCTTTCGCCTGGGCCTACAGTCAACCTAATGCCAATTTTTAATTTGTTTCAAGAGACAAAAAAGCATTACTAGTCATGCTTTCCTCCTAAACCTAAAAAGGCAGATCCATATAGATCCCTGGTACAGATCCCCCCCAAACTCCTCCATCCTGGGCTGCGGGAGACGACTGTGTCCCTCTTGCACGTGTCCTCCTGCGTCTGGGACGGTCTGCTCTGAGGAGGCTGTATAAAGGGAGGGCTGGCTCCACACTTCTGACCGCAGCTTCTGTGGCTCCCTTAATCACCTCCCTCCGAGCCCTTACTGCGAAAAGCATCGTTAACAAACGACTGGTTTCATTAAGGTTTTGAGCAATTAAAGCCAGAAGTGAATTTTATTATTTATTCCTTTCCATAACACCCCCCCCCCCCGCCACTCTCTCAGTCTCTTTCTCTCTTTGTCTCTCTCTCTCTCTCACCCCACCTCCTTCTCTCTCCCCCTACTGTCTCTCACACAACCAGGGCCGGAGAGTTTTACACGTTCAGGCAAACTGCTGAGTCATATCCAGGGGAAGCCTGTCTTTAGGTTTTCCCACCGCAAACTGCAGACCAAACATGAAACCAGGGATTGAGCTGTATCCACCCTGACATTATAGAATATGCATGTGTGTGTGTGTGTGTGTGTGTGTCTCATAGTAAGAGACTGCATGCACAAATATGCAACGGTTCTCAATTTTCGAAGTGCATGTTCGGACTGAGCACGTGCAGACAAGCTGGACACTTCTTTCCCCACCCACAGGCCCAGTCAGATGTCGCACAGTTGTCAGAAGCAGCCTAAAGCCACACCCATATGGGCGGAGCCTCATAGACCCTTCTATTGTGAGTCAGTCTGGGTGTGGGTGGATCTTTTACACTGAGCATAATTTCATGATTATTACACATGGGCTTTGGCGAATCAGAGTGGTTTATGGCCTCAGATGTTCAGGAGGCCCTGTAATCACACAAACACTGTCAGGGAGGAGCTGTGTTTGTTTCGACAAAGAAAGACAAATTAGACAACAACTTTGTAAATGCAACCATCACTTTCACCCTAATGACACACCTGCCAGTGATGAAAGGTGTGGTAGCATGGAGCACGTACACACCTGCACGTACAAACACACACACACACACACACACACACACACACACACACACACACACACACACACACACACACACACACACACACGCATGCATACACACACAAATGCACACATGCATGCACATGCACATCACACCCTTTTGATTTATTTCTTTATAAGCAGGTATTGTAAAAGTAGAGAATCAGTGTGTGTGTGTGTGTGTGTGTGTGTGTGTGTACGTGCGTACAACACAGCCAGGTGTTTGCCTGCAAGCTCAGTACCCTGAGGTATCAGAAGCACATTTACAGCCAACAAACTTTGTAACGGTGCAGCCGTTCCAAGTAAAACACCTAGCACAGACCCTGAGAACGGCACGTGTGTGTGTGTGTGTGTATGTGTGTGTTGGCACGTATGCACTGGTGTACAGTATGTTCCTCATGAAATACGTCTTGTTTTCTTTAAGAATTTCAATAAATCAATAACTCAAGCTAAGGTTAAAAAACACGTTAAGCTGTATGTGTTTTAATTACGTGCTCGACTGATATTTATACTAACAAAATATATTATATGAGTACCATCAGTCTGCAGGCTAACATATAGACATATAGATAAACTGCTGTGTTAAACACTCTCTCTGTGTGCCTGTGTGTGTGTGTGTGTGTGTGTGTGTGTGTGTGTGTGTGTGTGTGTGAGACAGCATACACGCTGTAACATACACCCCTCAGCATACATCCATGCTAACCTGCCAGTCCCTCATTACCCACCAGACTGGGGCCTCCAGGAGGCTCCACCATGTCCATCTTCGGTGAGGCCACACCCCATCTCCTCCTCTCTGCTGAGGATAGCCACGCCCCTTCTCCTCCTCTCTGCTGAGTATAGTCAGTCAACAGTCTCAACCTGATCTTCACCTATCTGAAGCTGACTAAATCAAAACGATGTTTTAGGAAGCATGTAAAGGAAGTTTAAGGGCGTCTGGACCTTGAAACTTCAGACTGTTGTCTATATGGGTGTGTATGTGCAAGTATGTGTGTGTGTGTGTGTGTGTGTGTGTGTGAGACAGAGACAGTGACTTAACACTGAGGACGATATAAATTACTATAAATCTCCACCCAGGTGCAGTGAGAAGTCTCGACATGAACAAAACACAGGAAGAAAGTTAAAAACTGGCATGGAGGTTAGAGGTCACAAGAGACAGTGGGCGCTGTAGAAGACCTGAGACACAAACATGGATCTATGGATTATCACAGAGGCTCCAAGTCAAATCCGACTCTCACAAAACAAACCGGGTTCTCCCTAAAATGCTGGGATGGGGAGCAGCGCTGGGGTAAGGCGAACTCCCACAGGGGGACCAGATCAGATGATACTGCAAGTTTTCGTGTCACACCTGAAGGCTGTTACTGTGGGAAAACTCTTAGAATAAAGATGAGCCCAAGTCAACACATAGCATGTGCTCACAGAGGTTAGAGGTCACAAGGGAGAGTCAATACACAGTATTTGCACCTGAACGCCTTTAGAGAGCAGCCAGAGCAGCTCGAGGGGAAGGCCTGCCATGTCAGAGGTCATAAGGCAGAATCAACACACAGTATTTGCACCTGAACACCTCTAGAGAGCATCCAGAGCAGTGTGAGTGAAAGGCCTGTTATGCCTCTCTGGGAAGCCACCATGGCCACACACTGACGCAGCACATGATGTGTCCTGTACTTGGGATCCCGCAGAGTTCCCGCACTTCTCTGCCCATACCCTGTGTGGGCTAACATCCACAGCACGTGATTTACACACGCCCAGCTCTCCAACTGCTTCCTGGACCAAAGGTCAATGGCTACCCACTCTCCTGCAGCTCCTCTGAGACATGAGGGACAGCATGTCAAGCACTGTACATTAAAACGTGCACACACGCACACACACACACACACACACACACACACAACCCCATACCCACACACAAACACACAACTCCATACACACACACACACACACACACACACACACCACACACAACCCCCCCCCCCCCACACACACACACACACACACCACACACAACC
>JAOXYF010000020.1:10752689-10767573 GCA_028565775.1 Sternarchorhynchus goeldii | reverse complement strand
CTCTCTCTCTCTCTCTGACATCCTTCATCTCAAGCAGACACATTCCCTCTCTCACACACACACACACACACACACACACACACACACAGACACACATACTCAAAAGCAAAGCACTGCCTTCCTCACTTTCACTCTTTCTTTCTCTCACTCTTTTTATCCACCTCCACCCTCCCAGCCCCTCAGAGGTAAATCGAGCTGTGCAGCACCTGCCGTGTAGCTGCTCTCCTGTGTTATTCCTGAATGCGCTTTATGTTCACGGTGCACATTATTTCACCATTACGGAGTCATTAATAAAGGTGAGTGTTGCATCTGGTAACAGGGGGAGGGGAGGGTGGGGGTGGCTCTGCTGATCAGGCCGAACGTGACACCACCTCCCGCTAAAACACCAGCTCCGACACAACCGCACACACACGTTTCGACACATAAATCGTTAGTTTTACACAAATTTACAGGGAGCCATTTTGCAAGGTGGGGGGGGGGGGTGGCGTGAGGTGGGGGATCGATTAACCAAGACAGGCTGTGTGGTCACATAATCAGTATGTAGCCCCAGCTAGTTGTTAATTTAACAGAATTGCCAAGGGGAACACAAACCATTTTAATGAGTGTTTAGGAATTAAATAGCCTAAACAGCTTGCTCTGGCAAACACACGAGAGAAGGAAGCCAACGAGCCAAGACCACTTCGACTGATAGGCAAGGAGGAGTAAAAAGCTTTGGAACATCTGGCAACCCTCCGCTGTTGTTACTTATGCTCCATTCGATGAAGACGGGGGGACATTTGGCTCCTTTATCTCCCGCTCTCCTTTATTTTTATTTTATTATTATTATTATTATTATTATTATTATTATTATTAATGCCCTCCTTAGTGTGTCAAAAGCACATTTCAACACAGAACGAGGGTTATCCTGTCAGCAAGGGATCAAACAGAAGAGACATCAGAAGAGACAGCCAAACAGCCAAAAGAACCAGTGGACCCTTCGACAAGGGTTACAAGTGTGAAGTTATAAAGTGTGTTTACGATAACAGATGGGGGTGAGAAGGAGAACAGGCTTCTCTGAGGCCCAGCGTTTCAGTGAAAAACATCCATGAGTGTCTCCATACATACAACAGCATGTCCAATAAACTCTATGGTATTTATGGTAAAATGCTTTAATTGGGCCTACACGGCTGGCTTCGTTTAAGTTCAAACTAGCAACTTTGATTGTCCGGTGTTCTTAGATCAAATAATAACGCTGACAGCAATTCTATGGGTAGAGGACCAAGTAAGGGCATTTCTTTAGAGATGAAGTCACCCTTTAATGGTCTATTAGCCAGCGACATGCCTTTTCATGGTATAGCATAATAATCAGAATGGGCTTTGTCGGGCATATGCACCACATATGGTTCGGAAATCTCTTGCAAAGCAGAAAAAAGGACAAGGCATTTATGGGGGGAAAAAATAGCTTTAAAAGACGAATCGCTCACGGTCTCTTCTGTGACATGGGAGAACATGTCCGTGTGTGTGCCCACATAGCTGGGCATAACTGCAAACATGTCTCCACTTATTACTTCCTATGATAAAGTGCATCAGTTTTTTACTGTAACAAAGCCACATGCATAATCACCAGGCTCCTTTCTTGAATAATCTATGGTTCTGCAGTGGTTTTGCCATATATGTTCCCATTCCATAATTCTTTTGTTCACTGAGAGAGAGAGAGGGGAAGAAAGAGAGAAAAAGAGTTAGGGTTCGTCTGTCTGCCTGCCTGTCTGTCTGTCTGCCTGTCTGTCTGTCTGTCTGCCTGCCTGCCTGTCTGTCTGCCTGTCTGCCTGCCTGTCTGCCTGCCTGCCTGCCTGCCTGCCTGCCTGCCTGCCTGTCTGCCTGCACCCCAGCTACCATCAGTTCTCTGTGAGCCGTGTGGATCATCTGGTGCTTGCTGTTCTTTGTAATAAACAGGAGGAACCACGTCCTACATAGTTGCTGTCAGACACGGTCCAAACATATGTGCCATCAGTGAGTGGAGTGGAGAGATGGAGAGAAACACAGATACGGACAAGAAAACGAGGTATGAAGAAAGAGCTTGGAAGGTGAATTCGGAACATCTACTGCGGCCTACAGGAGACACACGGGTCCTCAGATCATTTTATTATTAGAATAGAAACATTGCTGCTGAGAACAAATGCCTCAGAAGGAACACAGTGTTAGGGGGAAAACGCCATTTTATGTTGCCTTAAATGTGAGGTGTTTTTCTGTACATTGTGTATGGTTTCTGTACATCACATATTGCTGTGTATGGTTGTCTGTGGTTTCTATAAACTACTGTTCTGTTTTGGTGGCGTATTTAGTAAGATGTGTGGAAATTCACACAGACCAGTAGGTTAAATAAAGTTAAACATTAGCCTGTCATGACTATGAGTGTGAATAATTCTTATCACTCTGCTTTAACTGTAACTTTTCTTCTGACTTTATTTACATAAAAACACAATGAAAAATGTTCTCTCTGCTCATAAAGCCACCACTCTTCATAATTGCCACTAATTATACACACACACACACACACACACAGTACATCGGTTAGCTAGTAGGGTTAGATATTTTAACTGACTTCAGAAGTGCTAAACAACCACCACTATAGTAAACACATGTTGCCGAAATACTGGTGGGTGTGGTCAGTGGGAGCCGAAATACTGTTGGGTGTGGTCAGTAGGAGCCGAATGACCAGTTTAATGCCAAAAGAAAATAGTAAATATACCCGGCAACACCAGGCTTCCTGCATTAACTCCAAATACGTGTTAATAAATGCGACTCCTATTCTCTCCCACCCATAATAATCTGCAAAAGTCACAGGAATCCTCAACGAGAATGGGGGAAAAAACAACAACCCAGCGACCACACTGTTTTGACAGCTAAAGCCTTCCAGGCCTGGCTGGGACATGAGAAGTAACAACAAGAAAACCAAGAAAACAACAGTCGCAGGAGGAGTCGGGGGGCACAGTTCTTCTCTGCTGCAAAATTACAGGCCTACAAAGAGCACGGTATCAACACCAGTGACACAGTTAGCCTGCGCTGACTCTGCAAATACCAAGTGATGCAGCGTAATTGTGAATATAACATTTTAAATCCCACTAATTGCCTTTCAGTATTATAGCACTGCTATAGCAATTTACTCTGAGACTCCATATATTTGCTTGATTTGCTCATGCCATTATGGTCACTGCAGATAATGTGCTAATTGCGCCGTTACTTAAAATGTGGGTGATGGAGAGGTTATGGCAGAAACTGGTCTTTTGATTGAAATTTTGATGTTCCTTATTTCACTAATAATGATTGGTGGAGGCCTTTATGATCCTATTATAAAAGTGACAACCAGTTACAGCTCTAGCATTACCTTTCTGCAGCACCCTAGGGCAGGGCGATTACTGCAGGAGCCTATAATAATGACTAAAACTTTTACCTGAGAGCACTACAAGATCACAAAGTGCAGTTCAAATGTCTCAGTTATAGTGTAAATACTGCATTACTAAGTGACTAACACCAGCTTGATTCATTTATGATTAATTTATGGGTGTTAGTGAAGAATCTGACACCAAACTGGGTGGTTGTCATAAAACATGCCTCGTGTTTAAGCTTGAGCAGCACATAGCATTTAGCTAGTGCAAATTCAAACACAAAAAACAATGCATTTCCAAACTGAGGGCTTTTAACTAAAGAAAAATATATAAAACATTTATTTTACAGATTGCAAACAGATTTCTCAGATTAATTAGAACTACCAAAATACACCACAGTGAAAATGCTTGAAATGAGTCATGCTTGAAATATGAGTCAGTTATACACTGTCTAGGTTTTTAAATGAAGAAGAAATGCACACGCTGTAATTATTTGTTACCACCAGCTCTTCTTGTTGTCTCTCAGGATTTAAAAAGTTCCTGACCAAGCCAGGGCAGGAAATGTTGACCCTTAATACTGTGACTTTGAAACAAAAATGTGACCATTCAAACCAGCTAATCCTAACTAGTTTAACCACAAATATGTTAGTTCACATTCTACAACACTGCCTGGACTGGGATATAGCCGAGACATATCCAACACGAAATTCAAGCACACGGGCACGTCCAAAAAATTTGCCCAATGGACTAGCAAAGTATAAAATGCTGTTTAAGCCTGAATGTATTACTATTCAGAGTACTAAGATACTCAAGCATTTACTCTGCGATATAGTTTAGACAATTGCCCTACAAAACATCATAAAGCGATATGGTGAGAAAATGTGAACATGTGACTGAACTCACTGAACTCTTGGGTTCAACCTGCTGACGGAATATGTCTATAATCTAGGCCTATATCGCAGATTTTTCGAATAACTCGCGGCAATAAACCGTGAATATTATTCGTGGTCTAAAACCCAACATAAAAATTCACGTGGTTGTGATTTCCTGCGATTTCATTGTACAATGTAGATAGTTTGTCTATCTGTCTCTGTGCGACTGGTAAACGGGATAAACGGTTTATGTCGTGTTGTCATTCATTGTCACGATTTCTGCTGGGGCAACACTATGCATTGTAGACTAGATTTAGATGCTGGCAAACAATAATCATCTGCACACCTCGTTCGTGACAGATGTCAGAAACACAGAGATAATTAACAGTTTGTCACGGGCTACAATTAGCTAACTGCCGATATGTGGGTATAAAGAAATGTCATATAAGAGAAAGGAAAACATAAGGAAAACGCCAGCATGGAAGATGCGTAAGCTTGAAAAGCCACGCACGAAACGAAACAGCGCGTGCAATACCAGTCTGGACACACAGAAACATTCCTTAGAAACTCTGCAACTGTATGTGGCGTTGGGCGAACTGAGAGAAAACTACAAGCGATACCTTTCTCCTCTTTTCCCTCTCACTGTCATCCGATCTTTTCATGTTCCTGAAGTACTGTTTACACTGCCTCGATTTCATTATGCATCAGCGTGGGAAATGTAGTTTGTGTTCACTTCCTCAAATGAAATAGATTTTTTTTTTCGCGTATAAAAACAACGGTTGGAATGACATCCTAAAATGTAGCAAATCCGTGTCAAGACGTGCGTTGATTTCTTGTGTAATTGCGAGTGATTTTAAAATGTTAGCAAGACGCAGTGTCAGATAGACTACATGTCCCAAGTGCTAAGCGCCAGGAAAAACCCATGCTTGTAATTTGACTCAAACCGGAAGTCGTGATATGTGAATGTCCTGTACTTAAACGACGTTTTGTTCATTTAATTTAAAACTTATGAGTGATGAGGAAACAATGTCTAGCAAAGTTTGAAAACATGAAAATACGTTTTTTTTCTTTTTCTTTTCTTTTCTTTTGTTTTTGACATCACACTACAGTAAGTTATGAAAATATCTTAGATCCGAGAAGACCTCTGAATGAAGTGCTAATTCCCTTTATGGGATGTTTGTTTGTTTCTATGGGGGGGGTTGTTTGTTTTTTATTTTTGTTTATGCATCAAATATAAACGAATCAGTTCATCTTAAGCCTTCATTGAAAATCATATTCATGACAGACTGCTGGTATTGAGAATCTGTTTCTCCACCAGGCTACAGCCTACTTTACCTTCAAAATATCAGATGTGGCACTTTGCAACTCACATAAAAAACACAAACACATCTTTGAACATATTCCAGGACTAAACCCTGCCAAGTCTCTTTCAACTCTTTTTCAGCTCTCGTTGATTTTAGCCTATGTCCAGGTGCTTCTCAGGCAAGCCGAACAAGGGGCCCCCAAAACTTGTGTGCCGGTCACTGTTCCACGGACTACGTTCTGAGCTGTGAAGGAATAAGTAGGAACATTTCTATATTAAACACATGCAGAAAGTCCCACGGCACTCCTGAGGTCAGTAGATACCTCGTAATCTTCCTGGGAGAGTGTTGAGAAGCACTCTTCTAGTTATTCGTTTCAGCTGAAGACAAAAGGACATGTCTGGAAAAGACATACACTGCAGCCTCTTCGGTGCTGAAGGTTTGAAAACACCTGCTACATATTACTCTTACGGGCTTTGATCACTGTCTTCATTAGACCTCTTTGTAATCTCTTTTCTTTTATGGTAGGGCTGACCAAGGCCAGGCGGGTATGGTGATTTAACACATGTGTTCCCTTCACCTGTCTTGTAAAAAGCTCAAAGCTCTCATACTTTCAAAGATGTCGGTGTGTCTGGCATCCTGTTGCAGTAAACGGGAGGGCTCTTTTGATTCCTATTTATAACTTACATTTCCTCCTCTCCCCTTAACTTCAGAAGAAAGGGTCTGTTTGAGATATACCTAGACCAAAGTAGGTCCATATGCATAAAAGAACATAAACATATGGGTATATGGGGTGTGTGTGTGTGTGTGTGTGTGTGTGTGTGTGTGTGTGTTGGGGGAAATGATCTTAGCTCTTTTTTAAGCTAATAAAAAGGAAGTTGTTATTCTGTTGTACGTTTTTTGAAAATGGCAAAGTTCACATCTGTTAGTGCTTCTTGTCTCCCACATGTCGTCTTATTGTATGACCGTGTACTGTTTATGTTCTAAATTATCCTTCGTATATTACAGTTGTCAATCACGCAGCGACCGTAAGTCCCACAGAGCGAATAGGGCTTCAGGAGCGCATCACCTGGAGATTGGTCCCGCCTCACCGAGTAACATTGCTGAAGTGCTCTGTATCCCTCCACAGTCGACATCTACAGTGCCTTTGTAATACCCGCTGACCTTAGCTGTGCTCAGATATGAAACTAGTATGGCTTGAAAAGGAGGGGAAAAAAGGCTGGAAAAAAAGCAAAGGAAAAAGGCAGCCACCCTCTGTAGCCCATCAAATCCGCCGCATCTTTTGTCTGGCCAATTTTCTGTTCCCACTTTGCACCGCGGGGGATGTTTTGTGTTATTGTGCATTGCATCAGTACCGGATAACCCTCTCACAAGGTTGTCTTTTACCCACAGATGATATAATGAGCGTATAAAAAAAAAGAAAGACAGAGAGAGAGAAAGAGACAGAGAGAAAGGAAAGGAAAAGAAAGAATAAAAGAAAACGCCAGGCAGAAATCAAAGGTGAAACGTGCTCAAAGCAAGAAGTGCAGAGAGAAACATGGAAGGGAGGGGGTGGAGAAGGCCATTGTGGAGGTCCATATTAGAAACAGAACCCTGCATTGGCTGCCTAATGCATGACTTAAAACCTAGTCTACATGTAAGGGGAACCTCTGTTACAAATAATGATACACTCCCCATGTGGGTGTTTCTGCTGGGCCACCTATGCTCTATTAATGTATGGCTGAATTGTGATGTGGTTTCTTCAAAAGACATGTTTTTTTTTTTTTTTTATGTGACCATTGTCCAGTAGCATTAGTGAAACTTGGGTCATTGTTATGAGCAGCAAATGCCTGTCCCACATGCTACCCATAATGCCCTTGAAGATCATGAGGAGAGCTTTTTTTCTATTTGCATTGAACAAGCACATGGAACGAGTGTGTTTCTCCTGTGGTTTAACTTTCAATGGCATACTGGAGGAAGGTGTTATTTGTCAGTGCTGTAAAGCAGATTGCTGACCAGTGGTTTCCATTAACATCAAAGAGTCCTTCACTAGCAGTAACACTTGTATCAAAACCTGAACTTCATTATTTAGGTCATCCATGCTGCAAGTCTTCAGATCGATCATGCACCCATTTCAGAAGGCTTCCTTTTCTCTCTGACTTCCTCTTGCTCTCTGGTTGATTTTCCATGGTCTTGCATTATCTTCTGCCACTTTTATTTGAGCTCCATGTTCATCATATATGATCTGAACCCCCTTATGATAGCAGGTCAATTTCTGGATCATGGAAAGCCAGAATCTTTCTATCTTTTTTTTTTTTTTTAAATATTGCATTGCATAAAAATGTGTGTCGCACCGAACATTAGGACCCCATCTGTCATTTGTAAATGTCAGCATTTTAAATAGCATATTTTTAGGATATGTATAGCTTTTTAAATGGCCATAAAATACCCTGAAGTACGAATGGTGTCTGTTCATGACACGATACTAACCATCACTCAATTAAAGTTTATGCCTGTTTTATTTTGGATATCATCTAGATGATGCTCTGTCCCACTTAGTCACATGTATGCTTGTTTTGGTCAACAGAGTAAACAAATACTTACCAAAAGGCCTTTGTGTCAGGTTGAATAGCTGATTTCCCTACACTTAACATACATATATAACTCTTATAATCACATCTGATAAATGAGGCGAAATCTGTGATCTTAAATATTAATAACTCTTCCTTAGAAATGTGTGTGGTCTTGTTGTTGGTACAGCTTCCTTACCCGGATGTGACCCGTTTGGCTACAGGGACGTGCGACCAGTAAAACTGATTCACAAAATACATTCTCCATTTAATGTGGATTAAGCCTCTGTAAATGATCATAGACAGACACACAAACACACACGCGCACACATCACCACAGAAAGATACACGCAGCCTGCTGTAAGATGTGGTGCACCTCCTCGGCTAGGATCGCTTCCAGACAGCATGAGAGGGAAGCATTTTGCTGGCCCTGTGATTTTAATACCATGATCCGGGAGTAGTTTTACTGGAGCACTATTGAAAAGTGAGGTTTGACATACAAAAGGGTCCCTGTTTTCAACCTCACCAAGGAAAAAAAAATACAAAAGAAAATGGCAGGCTGAAAGACATTATAAAATTCTCTATATAGAGAGACACACATCCCCTTGTGATTCAGCAAGAGAAGGTTAGGTGACCATAATTGTCTCTCCTAGAATTACACTATTTTACGAGTACTGAAGTGCTTGATTTAAGTTGTCTGTTGTTGTCTGTTTCCATGACATTACAGATCAAGCTGTAGAACACTCTCAGCTGTCTCCAGCTCATTCCACTCACTCTTCTCATCAGCTTTTACAAGGTTTAGGGTTTTTAAAATTTATTTCACGTGCTTTGTCATACTTTTCAGAGGGGAAAAAAAGTATGTGAGTTTTAATTAAGTCTACGCCGGCCCCTCAGCCTGCTGGACATCCCAGCACAAAGGAAAACGCACTCCAAGACCTCAGTAGGCTTCACCTTGGCAGGCTGTACAAAGTACAGACTATTTTCATTGTCATATAGCCCAAACTCCAGCTAAATGTAACGCACTCGGATCAAAGGGACACAGCACGCAAAAGATTGAAAGTGCCGTAATGTGATCCTTCGGAGTGAAATGCATAGTAAAGGCAACTCTTTGAAACCAAATATTTTGCATTCATTTAAATTAAATCATTAGGACGTCTGGTCTCCAATGGGCATAATATCAGATCCACTATTAGTAGTGGCACAAGCGCAAGAAACCAGGATCACTGGATATTTGGGTACATAAAAGGATAAAATGCGAGTTTGCCTTCAGTTAGGATTGAAATACTCCTCATTTGAACATTCAATTCAATTCTAAAAAAGCAAATTAAAACATTAATACAATACGACTGTTGTACAGACATGATCAAATTTGGGTTCAAACAAATTCGCTTTAAATGATTCATCCTCTCACATATTTTCATGCTAAAACAATAAACAATAATTAGCCTGTTGTCAAAAAGACTTGCTAAAATAAACAGTCTGTAGATCCTTTTTTTAGACTTGACAGCTGTTGGCTAATGCCTCCATGTGTTAAACGAATGTTCTCATCATTTTTCTTGTGTAAATCCACACTTGGGGTTTTGCAGGCCCACCAGTAACTAAAGTGACAATGTTATGACTTCCAATCAGAAACGTTAATAAATACTGACACAGGACATTGAGTATGAATGGGTGGATGCCTGTGTAGTCATTCTGCGTTATCTATAACCAATCAATAGCGATCATCAGCCGCAGAACCCTGCGTACAACGCAAACAACAGGCATGATGCGCTTCATGAGCATCATCAAGTGAACAAATGAATTCTGATCACTAAAGGCTATTTGTCAGAAGTTGTTCTGCCTGCGTTTTCAAGTCCATGCCTGTCCTTGCTACGTCTGCAGTGGAGGTAAGCCCCTTTTCTGCTGTCAGCAACCAGGAGGAACAAGACTGCTGCAAATCTGAAAATGTAAACGTGCAGAAACATGGGACAGGGGATGTTTCTGCTTGAACTGCGGCCTGTGATGTGTCCTCATAGGGGAACGGAGCGATGTTGTCTCTCATTAGCTTGGGGTTGAGGTTTTCAGTAACCACTTGTGCTGAATTTGAGCAGTACTGAAAGCCGTTTTCCAGCAGTGCTTGGCATGTGTCTAATTGTGTGTTTGGTTTGGCCTGGGCTGGAGGGTGGCTTCTGGTTATCCGTCGTTTATTAATGGCTTTGATGCCGAAACCCAAAATCTGCTTGTTTCCACTTAAAGGCTGCCGTCATGCAAGTCTGAATCAGTGGAAGTGTTGTGTTGTCTGCATATGTTCACTCCAATGCCTTCTATTAGGCCACAGAGATGATGTTATTTAGCAGAACTGTATGTGTGTGTCTGTGTCTTAGTGTGTGTCTCTGTGTGCGTGTCTGTGTGTAAGAAAGATTAAATATGTTTGAGGATCATCAAAAATGTTGACATTAACTTTGATGTTTTCATACACTCATCAACCACTTTAGAACAATTCATTAATTAGAAACACAGCAGCATGGCTGCAGCTAGAGTTGTGCTGCAGTGTGTGATTTGAGGCAGCCATCTTTCAGCTCTCCCCCACTTCTGCTGGCTGGATAGTCTGGGGTGACACACCCTTCTCAGCCTGTCACTTAACACATGAAACTCTCCAGCAACTTGGACAGGACTGATGCACTGATTTTATAAGAACATACACCACCAGGCCACTACACCATGGTAACACAACAGATATAATAATGTTCTAAAATAAGTGTACCTAATCAGTGAGAAGGTAGATGTTTCTACCAAAGTGACTGCAATCATAACTGATGTTTAATTTTATTTATTGTTAGAATCACTACTATGTCTTCATTCTTGATTGATCACTGGTCATTTGTTACAGATATGTAAAAACTGCTGGGATTTAATAGCTTATTTTAGTACAGACTTCAAAAGTCTTTGACGTTTTGCTTCAGATAGTAACTTTCTTCCATGCCAAACGTGACAGTCTCACCTCAAGACAAAGGAGAATGAAAACAAACAACAGCTGACAGTTTATTTGATAAAAGACCACCGTAATGCGCGATATTCACGATGATATCACCATGTCAAACAAACAGTTTGACCCCTGTCGACATGTACACAGACGCTTCAAACACTGCAGAGGAAAAAGATCATGAAAAGAGGTCTACCACACACCTAGAACTAACGCTTTCCATGCTCTCATTTACCGAAGACCGCAGTTGGCTGGTTAAAGCTTTTGAAGCCATCAAGTAGTTTAGCAAATTGTTGTTGCGTGGCGTTGCGCCGGAGAGAGGAGCGGGGGAGAGATTAATTAAAGAATGTGCGACTGCACCAAAACACAGACGAAGTGTCTCGAAGCCGCTGCAGTCCTGAAGAACCGCCACAGGTTTTTTTTTTTTGTTGATTTTTTTTTTACGCGCGGCGATCGCACGTCAGGCAGGCGAAAGGCTTCGTTTCAACATCGCGTCGGCAGTCTGGACAGAAGCCCGGCGTTTGTGCTGTGGAAGCCTAGCCAAAGCGCCCTCGGGCTCCGCGATTCGCTGAGGCGGGAGAGTGTCATTTTGGGAGGGAGATCTTCCCTCAGCTGCTTCACAGATGTGTTAACGCTGGGCGTCCTCTGCTTGAACCTGGCTTAGATTGGCGACTGTTCTTTTTTCAGCGCCGATCCAGAACACACAATGCGCTGGTGTGTGTTAGATGAGAAAAACTCGCCACGGGCCAATAATTTGCAGGTGGCATTTGAATTTGTGACCATGGCGGTGACCGCATATAACATTCTTATCATTAAAGCAGGGGGAAAAATGTCTTAACATTACTTTTAACTTTTATGGTGGCCATGGGTTTAATTTTCTGGGAGTTTCTTTTTCCCACTGTGAAACAGTGGGATTTTATAATATGTTCATATTGTTCCAGCTTAGCAAGTGATGGCAACTGAAAAGCAAACCGTTATTTACAACTTTATTTATTTAAAAAAAAAATTGCTGCCTTTTTCGACAGTGCACTGAGTTCGCTGGATAATTACACCCAGAAAAGTGGTGACTGTTCGGCAGGGTTTGCTGGCGGCGTGGAAGGTGTCATCTTGCTGTTATTCCACTGCGCTATGAACGCTTTTTTTTTTTCTCCTGGTCAAACAGCAATGGCAGGCGGCTGGACGAATAAAGCCACAACCTTTAACCTTTTAGCTAAGATCGTAGAGTCAGATAGCGTTGAAGCAAACCTATTTGTATCAGTTCAAGTGAGCAGAACACTAGCAGGAATAGAAAAGCGCTTGACAGTCACATATTGAGAAACATTTGCTAATTGCAAGCTTTGCAATGAACACACATGCTTAACAAAATGTTTATATGGAGAGTTAATCACTCACTGGCTGCCAATTAGAGCAGAGTTACTGTGTGGTTGTGAAACAGTAATAACTGGGTAGGAATCGAGTATAATCATGTGTGTAAACAGAGAAAAGCATTTGGCCTTGAGTTAGCCGAGAAACAATAGTGCTGTCTCATCTCCTCCCTAACCTCAAATTCCAAAGTGTTGACACTCCTTGGCTGTGTCAGATTTGCGGCTGTCCAGCAGTGTGAATCTAAACCTGACGAAGCTGCTCTTTATCTGCCTGCGTCCTGAGCCGATGACCTCGTAAATCAGTGGTGAGTCAAAACGCAAAGGAAGCAGCACTTCAGGTAAACACCACGCCCCTCAGAAAGAGGCGCACGAGACATCCTTCACTGTAGTCGGTGATTAGTCAGCCATTTGGGGAGAGTGCGTGCAAATGCAACAGACGACGTGTGAAGGATGGCAGACTGTGGTTTGTCTGAATCACAGATTCCCCCTCAGAGAGAGAGAGAGAGAGAGAGAGAGAAAGAGCTGTCAAGGAGGGAAGCATTTGATTTAAAGCATTATTTCGGTAAATTACCCGACACCCCAGAGACACACCAGGAGGTTTTAATTGCAAACGTGAAATTACAGAGTGAAATGGCTGTGCATATGTGTTTAAACAGAGACAGACGCTCAGATGTATTTTGGGGTTTGATGTGCTCATTTGTCACTCGTGACCCCGCGACCCCACCCTCCATACCCTTTGCATGCGTCTTACTGGCTCATCTCTTTATATCTAATGGCCAATTTACTGCATGAACAGACACGCAGTCTCTCCTCTTTTAGACTGTTCCATTTCTAGACATCATTGTAGTCTAATTAGGGGTAGAGGGGCTGACAACTTTCCCAATTACACAGGTGAAGAGATGTGTGTCTCCTTATAGACATGACTGGGTAGTGTTTTACTGCATGGGGAGTAGCTGAATCCTCTGTCTTGTAACCAGTTTTGTTTCGCTAGACCCTACACAAGAATCATGCTGTTATTTTGTGATGTAGAAATGATACCTTGGAAAAGCTGTAAAGGAGGAGGAAAAGTGATCTTTTATGTGTGCCTTTGGCTATAGAACATCCTCAAGATCATTGCCAGGCCTAAACTGAACTCTGGGGACGTGTGCAATACGCCTGGGGTGGGTAAATGAATCAAGCCTCAGTATAAATGGTATCCTCCCCACTGACTGTTGGTTTGGCTGGGCAAGTGGAACGCTTGTTGATGATTTAGGAAGACAGATGTGTACGCATCCTGTGTGTGTGTGTGTGTGTGTGTGTGTGTGTGTGTGTGTGTGAAGCAACCACTGTTGAGGGTCATGGTGGTATAATGGCAACAAACAACAACAGGAGAAGCTGGTGCCAGTCTGGACCAGGTCTGGCCTGGTTGGGCCCTATAGTGATTTCATATTGAAAGAGGGATGGAGGGAGAAGTGTTTGTCATACAACTGGAGAGAGAGGAGAGAGAGTTGAAGACAAAGAGAGGAGAGAGATAGATGCAGGAAAGCAAGGGAGGAGAACAAACAGCTGAAGTCCACACACTAAATGCTCAACGAAGGCACATGCTTACTGTTCCATCTGTCACAGTCTTCTCTCTCTCTCTTCCTCTTTTCCTACCTCTCACTTGCTCTTTTCCTTTCATATCTCTTACTTTCTCTCTTCCTCTTTCTCTATCTCTCTCTCTCTCTCTCTCTCTCTCTCTCTCTCACTGTCTTTTGGTCTTTTTGCCTGTCACCCTGCCCTCTCTCCTCCCCTGCCCATGGCCATGGTATCTGTTCAACAGATGTGTGTGTGTGTGTGTTTGCTAAACTTCTTGGCAGAACACTGGGCCTGAGGCAAGGACAGTTTGCTACTCTTCTGAAACCACTCACTTTATTTCTGTGTATGAGCATCTGTGTATTAGGCTGTGTGTGAGTATGGGTATGTACGTGTGTACATAAGTGTGTGTGAGCCCATTATCCTGATCTGTCAGTCTGTGCTGCCTCCTGCTGTCAGGGAGTGTGTATTTAGCTTGTGATTCTTCAAACCTCAGTGTTTCAGAAAAAAAACTTGGAACATGTATATATTTAATGTCTTCTGTAATTACGATTCATCTGAACTTCTTTAGCTTGCCTTAACCTAAAATGTCAAACATAGCATGTCATTCATACTATATGTTAAGCATATGACCTTGGTGTCATCTCTGCTCTTTTGGTTTGGTGCCAGTGGTTTCATTTCATTTGACCGTTACGGATCCAGACACCTCCTTCCCGTCGTTCTAATAGGAGCAAAAGGAACACCATGGGACGTCCGAGACACTGGCATATCTGACAGGCCTCTTTGGGAACCTCTCCATCCAGCCTCCATCTATGATGTTTGTCCAGTCCTCCATAGCTTCGTGCTTCACATAGTCTGGCAGCTTGGATACTACTGAGTTTTCTTTATTTATTTACATTTTTTTTCTGGGGGGGGGG
>JAOXYF010000020.1:10693201-10714624 GCA_028565775.1 Sternarchorhynchus goeldii | reverse complement strand
TGTACAGAATGGTTAGATGTATCAGTGGTCTATATTGTACAGAATGGTTAGATGTATCAGTGGTCTATATTGTACAGAATGGTTAGATGTATCAGTGGTCTATATTGCACAGTATGGTGATCTGTCATAGTTTGTCTATATTGTATTGTATTCTAGTGAATTTGGGCTAGTTGACCTGAAGTAGCTTATAATGTTTTAAAGTTGTTTTGATTTTCTTTTAATAGTTGCTATTCAAGGTTTGGAGTTATTCATGTTGGTTAGAGGAGATTAAGTCTTACAGGAAAAAAAAAACCTTTTTCTTGTGCTATAAAGTTTATGAAAAGAGAACAGTAACAGTACCCTTTATGAACTGTCAAGTAATATTTACAGTGGGCATTGTATTCTTCTCCCATATGGAGTTTTATGCCTTTTTTATATTTTTTCCCTTGTGTGTTCTTTTTTTCAGTTCAGATATTATTTTATGTGTATTTACTTCTGAATAGCAGATTTTATAGATGTATTTTTACATTAAGCATGATTTGCACCATATTTCCATGCATATTAGTTCTGTTTTAATTTCAGTTACATCATTGCAAAATGTAGAGTGTGAGACCATAACAAGTCTGAAAGGCTCTTCAAAGCGGCTGTTGTTCGTGCAGAGCTGATGTCTTGCTGGATAACCTTCACTGGAGCACAGGTCACGTTAATGTTGGGCTGAGTGATTCTGGACCAAATTTCTAAGAGTGTTACAGCTTATGAGTACTAGTCTGATCGTTCAAGAAATAGTTCTCACTCCTAATGACTCTTATGCTATGACACTTTTAGGAAAGTCATTTCTGCCGGGTCACAGAACATGTCGACTTTCCTTCAGGAGAAAGTCACTCACCAAGTCCACGTGGATTATTCGGTAGGGTTCGGGAGTGTGTTATTAATTGTGGCTTATTTCTGTGTTTTTATATGAAAACTATAGGTGGAGACCCCCCTAACTGAGCTCATCAGAGAGTGCAGGGAACTCAAGAGGAAAGGAGAAGGGACTTTTATGTGCCAGTGTAAGGGCTTGCTAGTAGTTTATTATACATATAACAAGACTGACAGCAAATATGTCAATGGTTCGAGAGGTTTTTTTCCATAAATTCCAAGAACCACACAAACCCACATGTGCATGCACACACACACACACCACACACACGCACACATGCACAGTCATTTCCAGTAACCATTGCAATGTTGTTCCATGTTGCTCCGAAGTAAAATTAGCTGCGTCTGTGGGTCGTCTCAGGGACAGTAATGTAGTCAAGTGCTTCCCTCTGCTTGGTGTAATTATGTCATTTGTACTTGCTAGTAGCTGCAAACAGGATGTCCTCAAACCAAGCAACCCCACAGTGGGAACCAGTCGGTTCTGGCTGAGGCGCTACAGGGACCTGATAGAACGAGACACATCCAGCGTGATGTGGTTATCTGACAGCTGGGTAATTTCCTTCTCCCTCCCTCCCTCCTTCCCTCTCATGTGTGTGCTGGTGACTTAGCTCAGTGACAGGCTGTATGGGTTCTCGCTGGTTCACCACAGCACAGCTCTCGCAGGGAGAAGGTTTGTAATGCCAACCCTCATCTGCGAGGCCAGGGTGTTATTACCATGGTATGGGTGAGTGGTGTGTGTGGCCAGTGCCCTTCTCGAGAACTCGGCTGCAGCCAGCATCTCTGTAGGTTTCTGAGCTCAGTAATAGTCAAGAGGGTTATTTTCAGCTCCAAATGATTCTGCCGGCGTTGGAATTATAGACCATAAACATCTCATACAGTAAAACAGCATCTGGGACACAGATATGAGGATACACATAACCACTGTCATGCTTCGGAACACAAACATGCACAAACACACACACACCACACACACAGAAATACAGTGTTTGAGTGTTTGGCTTTAAAGTTTCTGGCAAGGGTCCTCATTCTCAGATTTATGTAATGTCATATGTTATGAACATCAGCATTTGCAAATGGCACCAACAGAAAGAAACACATGCAATCTCATCTGAACAGAGCCTCTTAATCAGTGCCTTTACTACTTTACTAGTGACTAAGAGAGACAGTGAGAGATACCAAAAAAATAGAGACCGTGAGTATATCTGAGACTAAATTAGTTTTTTCAAGGGGTGAGTGGTAGGTGAAGCGATACAAATGTAGGACTCACTGGTTTTCTACATAAAAATGGCAGCTTCCTGGAATGTTTTTTGTTTTATTTGAATAATTTATCATTTATTTTGTTATTGTTTATTGTTTTATTATTGTTTATTATATTTTATTTAATCCCCAAAAATGAAAATCAGTATGCAAAAACAATTTGGAATTACTTAAACTGTCTTGCCACCAAACAGTTTAATGGACATATAAATGCCACAGTAGCTTTTTGGAGGAATGTGTAAATTGATGTGAATCGTGTCAACATAAATTATGTACATTTTCATGCATACAAAAAAGCACCGAATTCATTCTATTACAGAACCATTTGTAAAGTTCTGGAACTCAAATAACCAGCTGACTGTTGCCAGTTAAACGTGCTTCCATTCAACCACAGACTGGTACACCTCGCCAACGCAAGATTCACGTGAACATGTGGGTGAAAACGGAAATGCAGAAAACAGCGCCAGGCAGTAAACGGGCGAAGGTCAAGTCTCTCCATCGCCGCGATACCGGCACACCAACACGCAAAACTGAAACCTGTTTCCTCGCTTCAGCCTCTAGGTGTGTGTAAATCGGCGCGCGTTCCGGTTGCTGAACAGGTGGTAATGAAGACGGCGTGCGTTAATATTCACTTGGAGGCAGACCGGGCCGCCAGGTACCGATCCGCCATTTGTTCCCGCACGTCGGAGACAACTGGCACATCAATACGCTACACTCCGGCCCTAACAAGAACAACTGTAGCCCTTTCATCTCCTCTCCTCGGGTTTCCATTGTGCTCTGAATAATGAAACGCAATTAGGTAGGTATACAAAGCCCCGCGGCCGCGTACGGTTTTGTTTTCATTTCCGTCCGCGCGACACAGAAGACAAACGCTGGCGCGTATGAACGGGGAAGAGATCCTCTGGGTCGTAATTGGGACCAACTCTGCCAGCTAATTTTTCCCCTCCATTTTGCTTGTGATTATTTCCTTTGAAATAAATAGAAGGTGAAAGAGCGGAGCGGAGCGGGGCGGGTCGCGCGGGGGGCTCGCGGCAGACCGAGCAGAAGGAAATAAAAGAGGGCAGCTCAGATTGTAGCTACTGATTAATTATTCAGCGGGCAGCTTCCCTATCCAATGACCCCGCTAACAGAGCACAAATTATTTAGCGAGCTGCCAGAGCGAATGCTAGCGACACGCGCGGGGGGCCAGGCCTCCTGTAGAGCTACCGTGGGCATACGAGGCCACCGGGGGGAAAGACACGACAGAAGAGGAACAGACAGAGCGACTAATACATATTCATGACCAGTATCACCTCACAAATGTACTGGTTTCCAATTGCAGTTAATGTCCCACTCTTGCCAGGTTAAAACAAGGGGGATCGTGCGGGTCTTATTAACAGCCATAAAAATCACCAGCCTTACAAGAATCTACAGATCAACTCTGGCGAACAACTGGTGAATTTTTTAAATTTCTTTTCTTGTTCCCCCATCTTTCACTCGGAAAGCTGAGAGGGTTAGAAAGATCCTCACAGCATGCAGATAAGGTGATTGGTTCAAGTTCTGTCTGAGTGCGCTCGAGGTCGGTTTGGGAAAGTGGCACACTGGTCTGCTGAAGGTGGCTCAGGTGTCACCTTACGTGTCATGCACTACCTGTACCTGCAAGAGGAAACCCGACTAAAACTGCTGAGTTTTAAAACTGCATGTGTTTGCTGCCGCGCTCTTGCGTAACAGTTAATTTCCCAAACTGCTGTTGCTGTGTGTGGATCGGATGGGTATTAATTAGACTCAATTACCCAGAAAGCAGAGCAACGGCTTCTCCCCTCTCTGTGCTCATGACCGACCAGTCCGCTCAATGATTCTCTCTCTTTCTCTATTTTCTTACATTGATAAGAATTCTTTCCTATTTTCTGTCCTGTTCTCATTGTTTGGGATCATCGTGCACTGCACGCTCTTGGTCAGAGTGTGGTCCTCTTGTCTCGTTGAGCCACTTTCACTGAAATTCAACCAGAGGGCTAAAGCGTCTGTTTGTGTTGGAAACAGGATGGAAGTCAGGTGTATATTTGAATGCCAAGTGGTTTAAATACCGGAGGGAGGGGCCGGTGTCAATAATGACACTGTGGCTACAACGGTAACCACTTCCTCAGACTCTTGGAGACAGAGGTGCATATGTGAATGTAGTGATCCAGACACTTGGAAGATCTTTCCACTCCTCTGGTCCTGATCGGCTGTTGAGGCCTTGCATGGAAGATGAGAGTCTGCAACCGAATCTGAGATGGCGTGATTTTCACAGTCGCACCAAGTGTTAGAACTCCAGAGTGTGCCCAAGGAAAGATGGACACACAAGAAAAGAACGCAAAACGAGAGGGAGAGAGAAGGGGGGCAGTGAGGGGGGGAGAGAGGTGTTGGAGGGTAGAAGTGTTCGCTCTTGATCTTGTTAGCAGTGATTGGCTCACTAAGACCTCATGCTGGGCTCAGGCTGTAATTGCCTCTGGCAGGCGCGCGGCTGTAACCGTGGCGATCGGAGAAGGGAGCGCCTTGCCTTTGTTTGTGGCGGCCACCACATGCCGCTCTGTGTGGCACATGCTTTGGGAGATGATGGTTATAGCGCTGGTGCTGCGTTTTAAACTCGCTTTAATGGTGGAATGCGTTTCACAGGAATAAGCGGAGAGGCTTGGGAAACTAACATCACAGAGCAGGGCTTTCTTTACAAGTTCGACCCAAGAGAACCGCAGTTAGCCAGCAATGGAGAAAGCCTGCCTCCTGCTGCCTACACCCGGTATTACAAGAAAACAAACGTACATTTTATTTTCCGCCCTAAATTTGATCCCCTATATGAACTTGCTAGATGGATTTTATTGCTTCTTTGTACAAACATGTTATTGTCAAAGAAGGGTGGTGGAAAACATATTTTTTTTAATGACATGCTTTTTTTAATGACAACCACGAATTTTCTTTAATACAATGGTTATAAAAATGATACAAAATATTCTATAATAAAATAGGCGTTTCTGGCTATTATGGTTCATGGGAATGTGTTATTATTTTGTTATTGGACATTTACCACAGACAGTAAATACAGTAAAGTTGTATACGATAACAGAATTATTTTTTGCTTAAAATATACAAGGTTTCCAGAATTAATGTTTCTAAGAACCCCAGATGTAAAATCATTACCGAAAGTCCCTTTACGCGCGACCTCAGACATTAACGTTTATTCTTAATGAATGAATTGCGTAACTGAATGTTACAGAACAGATCGCAATTTCAGTATAATGCTTTTGCTTGAATTATTCTTAAGAGTAGCTATAAGTAGATGAGTTACCCATGCCCCGCCTGGGCTAAGTGTCTTCTTTAATTTAATTCAATAATCCCGATAAATGAAACGAATCCCTCCTGGGACACCCGTCTCTTGGCTAGTGAGATAATGCGAAATGAGGTTCTGAGAGAAAAATTAGGACATTATGGTTGATTGAGCTTTCACAAAAAGAAGAAATATTAATACGGAGATATCCTTTATGTTTATAATTTTAGTCTAATGAACAGGCGCATCCAAGCGGAAAACAATCAGTGCAAACAGATGAGAGTTGTTGTTAAGGCTTAGTGTGGGAACAAATTAGCATCCCCATCCAATCCTAGTGCTAATTGTTTTACTTGAACTTTTAATTTCATTTTGTGTTCTGACTTTTGCGTTTCACTTCTGTGGATTCCGAGTACCACTTGCAAAAGGCCAGTGAAACTGTCTTTGTAGGCTACAGAATATATGTTATTTTTTTTTTATCTAAGAGTCACATAATTAAAAAAAAATGCGTTTGTTAAAAAATGATTATTCACAAAACCGCGTGGGGTATAGTCTTGGATGTAAGATATTTCACGATATTGTCACAGCATATTTGAAGATAACTCGTGACTGACAAAGGTCCCTATCGTTTCCGCTAAATTACGGATAACTTCCAAGCTCAGCGTTCCGCTGTACATACACCCTGCACCTCCGTGCTTTTTTCTAAAGCGCGTAATTAACCTAAACCCGTACGGTCTCGGATTAAGATCTAAATCTAAAGTGTCTAAATCTAATATTCCGCACAGAAAATATCACCAGTCGAAGTCACACCATATTATTGATTAGAATCCTCTTGCGTTTCTAGTGGGTTTTGACTGAACACCTATTTAGAGTAATCGACATTCATCTATAAATGTTCTTTGACGCCTTTGGAATGCATGAATATTTTCAGGCACAGAACCTGAACTAACTGGTTAAATTATTCAAATAATATATCATTTAACCCATTTAAGATGGATATTTTATTTTATAAACGCAAACGCCCTTATTCTATTTGTAACTGGAGTTAAACGTGGCAGGCTATTTTTATAGATTTTGTGAGGTTAAAGTGGTGACTTAACGTTCTCATTTCCATAAATTCCACTCAGGTCGACACACGCACAAATGTAAAGGGTGGACAGGAGCGCCCTCTAGCGCCGCGAGTAATATTCAAATGGAATGAGTAATCAAAGGAGATATCAGTGGGTGATTAATGAAGGTATGTTGCGCCTTTAAAACTTGCAAGTAATGTTGGGACAACTGTTGATCAGCCAGATCCTTTTGTTCTGTGACAAGAAAATGAAAATGAAAAACCGCTACTGTACATGTAGTCTTTCCTTTTTAGTTCTCTCTCTCTCTCTCTCTCTCTCTCTCTCTCTCTCTCTCTCTCTCTCTCTTTTTTTTTCTCTGGCAGCAGTCATGATGACGACAGCTACTCCGTGCTAAGCAATATTGAATGAGTTGTCCTTGAACATCTGTTGTTCTGCCAGCCTTCAAACGTAATCACAGTAATGGACTGCTAACTTATCTACATACACACATAAATAAATATGTTTCCCAAAGAGACGTGCTCATTGACTGGCCGTCTAATCAATCGGGCGACTGCATCAGGTGATGGAAGCTAGGGAGAAGTGCAGTGTAAGATATATACAAAGAGATCAATGCCGGTTGGCCCTGCACCACCACTGAGCAAGAGGTGGCTCCACAAGGACAGACCCTTTACGCTGAAAGACTGGACTTGGCGTTCACACTCCAACCATGAATAACCTGCAGTTCATGCTAATCAGGACACAGGCCTCGATTTGTTTACCCCACGTGAATACATGCATAACATGGAAATCTAGCCCGGCGATATACGTAATCACTGTGCTTCTTTGGAGCTAGAGGTATAATGCTTTAGTACGTTTTCACCTAGTTTGGAACCACATTGCAGCTGGACCAATATTTAAAAGAACACCTCCAAAGACTCTTTGCCATACAGCTGTAAAGCCATTGTGAAATGCCCTTTGTGCATTGTGATGTCGTGGCAATGTCATGGAAACGTGGTTGGAAACATGATGCCGCGGCAATGTCATAGAAACATGTGCTGTGTTTATTCCTTGCTGGTCCGGTCCTGTTTGAAACACTTATTACCAATGCCTTTGTACTTAATGACCCTTCTCTGTCTCTCCTTCCTTCTCTCTCTCTCTCTCTCTCTCTCTTTCTCTCTCTCTCTCTGTCTGAGCCACATTAGAAAGTGTCTGACATTAGAAAGTGTCTGCACCGGCACTGACAGCCGAGGCCTGGCTTTTTTGGGATCACCCCTGCCACCACGCAATATTCATAAATTTAATTTCCAATCCACTCTTCCTTTTATTAGTTTGGGTGTTATTAAATGAGATTGCTTCATCTTAATATATATCCTCAGCCAGGAAGACGCCTGTGTGCTGGTATTCAAATCCAATAACATGGGCCGTATGTAAAGTGCAGTGCTAATAAAGGGTGTCGTGTGCCATGCATATACAGACACCCGGGGAAGGCAATAATGTGGCTGCTGCTGGCCTGGCAGACCCCAGGGCTGCCTCTGTCTCTGCCTGACTGCAAAACCACGTATGGTTGCGGCAGCTGGTCAGGACCCTGTTTGGGGGTACAGGGTTGAGGTGAAAGGTGGACATCGTTACTTTTGAGTGAGAGATTCCACAGCAGCAGCAGAAAAGTAATCGAGGGGCGTCAGCTGTTTGCTGATTTGCCGTTATTCATTCAGAATAGATCTCACACGTTGGCTCAAATGCATAGGTAGCTTTTGCATTAGTATGAATGATCAATTGGTATTTATTAATTACTGAATTTGCAGATGAGAATAACTTTTTTTGGATGATCACGGCACCCATCCTTATAAGACTGTGTACTGCGTCATAGTTTACACCAGGCACTGTTAGACCAGCTCTTCTGGAGGTGTTTCGAATAACGGACCACTGGCTGGTGCAACATACAGACACTAGGCAGGTTTCACTGTTTGTGGTTGAAGGAAACAAAGTGTGTACTTTCAGCACAACATCATTCATTCTCTCTCTCTCTCTCTCTCTCTCTCCATTTCTTGTAAGCTTCTCTAGTAAAGGTTGCATCTTAGACAAGCTTAGAATGACCTTTTACTTTTAATATGAAAATTTCTTTTATCATTATTTTTATTATTATCACATAGTAAAATCTATGCACACAATGTTAGATTTCCCTTTTTTCATTAGTGCAGTAAAATGCCACTCACAGGGTGCAAGAGACTGCAAGCCAAGTCAGATTACCTGACCTAGTGTTTCCCCTCCAACCCCTAACCAGGGCTCAGTCTTGAGAATTAGCATGCATCCAGACTATTCTCTCTCTCTCTGTCATTGTATCTCTCTCACTCTCTCTCACTCACCCGCTCTCTCTCTCTCTCTCTCTTGGCAAGGGTTCAACGGGCAACTTTATCAGGGGGAACATTATTGAGAGCTTTGCCAGAAGCTTCTTCATCACGCTCACATCGGAGCCGGCCCAACACTTGTCACTGTCAATCACTAGGTGGTAATACACTGAAGATTCCCTCATTTGGTTTAATAAAATCTCCAGGCTTATTTGAACTGCAGTCATTACAGCAAATAATTGCTGCATTGAGGTGTTAGCCAGTCCGTAGCCTAAGGGAAAAGACAAGCCTATTGCTCTATGAGGTAGCTAGGGGTTTTTTTCCCTTCCTCTCTCTCTTTCACCCTCTCTCTCTCTCTCACCCCTCCTCCCTCCCACCATCTCATATTCCCCTTACCTGCATATTCTGACAATGAATATTGCATTTGAATCCAGCCTTTGCCTTTTCTTATTCAAACTAACATTGTTATTACTTATTATCTGGACGTGGAGTCATTCGTTCTGCATCCTTCATGGCTTGTGCTGCCATTTCACCAGGGGCTGCCAATTGCAATTTTTAACTGTCAGCTAAACCAAATTGCAGATCAGGATAAGCAGGGCTGTAGAGGGGACAAGAGTGACGGAGAGAACGAGAGAAGGATATTTTTCATCTACAGTTCAGCCCCCCCCGTGGGTGGAAGGTCAGGCCCAGGTGAAGGACCGGAGACGTGGTGGAGCGGAGCGTACTGCAGAGTGGGCCTCATGATGGTTTTCTTAATCATGAATATTTTTGTTCGCAAAATACTCCTGTGTTCGGTAGATTTTAAAACCTTCACACATGATCCACATCGGATGAAGGCAGCTGGAGAAAGTGCAGCACGTATGTTCCACGTATAGTGCCAGCTGGCAACCTCCCTGCAAAGTGCTCCACGCCACACCAGCGTCGTGTCGTGTTTTTGAGGAAAAGCAACCACTATCGTGTTCCAGCACGGAATCCCAGTCCGCTGGGTCTGACCCAACATGGCAACCCCAACCCCAGCACATGAACTCCCCCCTCTTTCCTCACGTGCTACGACTTCCCCAGAGATCGGCTTTTTGTGGTGCCGACTTCATGAGCAAATTATCTATGAATATTAAACACTTTCGCTTGAGTGGAGGATATTAAAAGTTCAGCGTCGCCTACCCTTGTCCTTATTATCAGGTCATCATTTAAAATATTATCAGATTAGCTCCAATCCAGGTGCCGTATTGTTTGGCTGGAGTTAATGCGCTTACGAAACGATGCGCCCAGCCTCAACTGCACTGCCAGAACGTCTGAGAATGTCAGTCAGGCCGTGGAGGATGGAGGACGTCAGAATATCACGGCACGGTTCTCAGCTCTCACCCCTTTTATGTTGGATGTTTTGGAAATGCCAGAGGAGCACAATTGGATGCAAACTCATTTGCGTTAATGGAGTTTTTGATTTTGAAAGTGTCAAAGAGGCCTGTGACCTTGCGTTGTTTACTGACCGCACACAGAAACCACAGGCCAATTACCTTTATTAACAGAGTGTAGTGGAAACAAAAATGGAACCAGACAATTAAGCAATAATGAAGTCAATAATTAGTTCCCCCTTTCAAATTTGGACAATGTCATTTTCCTCAATTAAGTAAATCGGTGAAGCAGTAAATTAGGTTTTTTTTTCTCCTTAATGATTATCAATAAAAAGGGTCAAGAAATCAATCAATCAAACATCATACATTGCAGCTTGGTGGTGCATTACAGAAAATAAATTAGGGACTGTAACAAACGAACAGCCGTCCGCTGTATATCATCTCCATTGTGCATCATGATTGCAAGTATGAAATTCAAATGATTCCCTGGAAAACCCACCATGTCATAAAAGTTTCCTTCAGCCAAGCAGGAACTTAAAGAGGCCAACTTACATTGTCATCAGAACAAACGCCACTGTTTTTCTCTCTGGGTTTGGGTGTACTAATATCTAGTATCTAATCTGCAGTGCTTACCTGGTGATTACCTGGCAGGTCAAAACAAGATGATCATGCTCTTGTAAGGTTTATAGAGAAATTCCCTGCTGATGAATAAATGGAATTATTCCAGTCGAGCTGCTTGATGAAATCAACAGAGAAAGTAATGGAGAGTTTGGTTTGAGCTCTGAGCTCACCTACATGCTGCCATCACTATGAAAGGACTGAGCTTCTAATGCGACTCTATCTTAGATTAGATAAGAATGATTTGTCTTATTCACCCACCCATTTTTTTCAGGAATACAGGGTACCCAGAAAGATGTTTTCAAAAGAACCAGACCACGTAAACAGAGGAAAAAGGCAGAAAAGTGTTTTGGGTAGGATCTGACTCATAAGTTTTCATCATGCCTCTCACACTGTTTCAGGCACATTTGTCTCAGACTGAATTGAGGTATTCAATTTAAGTTAATCGCATTGAGAAGTCAAAGCCAGTAGATCTCAACCCCAGGCTTGGGGACTCAAATACCTACACCCTGTTCCAGAACTGTCAATCCGAGTAATCAAGTGATTATTGATCCATTCATGGAATAAATCAGATGCAATAAAGGAGAGGAAAACATAAATGTTCAGTGCATGGACTCATCAGCCCTTGGACAGAGAGAACCTTTGGATCACAATTCTAAGAGTGTGTCTCCCCCTGCTGTTGTAGACTGAGTAAATCATTCTAAAACTGAAAAAATAAAACTTAGCTTCAGTCTCTGAACTTGTGTCTTGGTGAATATGACAGTACTGTGCAATATTCAGGCTTGAATCAATGCCCAGTGTTGTTGTTTGTTTATTTTTCAGCCTGGTGCACTCAGTGGCTCCATAGCAATCTTCTGTTTTGATGTCTCCATCTCTCATTTTCACCCACAGCTTTACAAGATAATAGATATCAATCTCGTCAATTTTCAAGAATGCTCATAAAACCAGAGCGTGCTTGGAAGTCTTCCCCTTTCAGCTGCACATGGAGCCAGATGCAGTCTGCAGCCTAACCCATGCCCTTCTTACAGCAAGGGACTCAGATGCAGTCTCTGGGGCAAAGATCTTTTAGGTCTTGTCATCTTCTCACTTCGTCAGCAGTTTGTGAATAGCACAGTTGAGTTCCCAAAGGAATATGAAGTACCTGCACAGGTGAGTAGCCATCATTTCAATAAGGCCTACATTAACAGAAGCATGACAATTCAAATCACCCAATAATCTTAAGGAGGAATATTACACTTTCATTTTGGCAGATGTTTCTTTTCATTCAGGATTGTTTTCTATGAAAAGTGACATCAAACTGAACGTCCAACCTTGTATTTGACTGCTTCTAAGTATCTTTGTTGTCTGCCCTTTTTAGGCTGTCTTAATATTTACATTTAAGGCATTTAGCAGATGCTCTTATCCAGAGAAACTTACAAAAGTGATTTGTCTTTGGCTCACAGAATGTATCCTAGCCAGTAAGGATAGAATTTAATATACCTTTGAAATAGAATACTGCTAAGATACAGGAATCCATGCTGATCCTGGTATAAGCTTTGAGAACGATGAGTAAAGTAACAAACAATAACAAATAAGTGTTGGAATTTAAGTTATTCAGCAGTAGTGTAGAGTTCCGTAAGTATAGGATTAGTGGTCACTGAAATACTCTACAAATATGAATCTTCAGTTTGAAGATGACAAGATGAAGATGACGAGCATCTGGGTGGCTTCCTGTGTTGAATCCTTTGTATGTTACTAAGGAGAAATCTACAATACCTGGTTAGATACAAGTCGAGAATGACAACTGGTTGTCCAAAGTTATGCCCAGGATATGGGCAGCTTCACATGGTAATACCAATGGGTTTTCAAAAATAAACTGTGAGGTCATGGTTATGATTAATATTATCTTGGTCTTGCAGATGTTTATGGGAATGACAGAAAAACTGAACAACATTTACATCATTGCATATTCTAGTTAGGGATGGTCAAAATATTTAAAAAGCTAAACCATCTGAAAGATCTTAACTCCATACCACTTTAGTGATGAGAATCACCTGTACTGTATCCTACAGAGAAAACCAATATCTTCTAGGTGCAAATGTAATTTTATATAGTGTAACCCAACTTTCTGGCAGGCCTCTTCCACTCTATTAATCACAGATCGGTTTCTGCCTACATACCTACTCATAACATTATCTTAGGTAACAGACCGTTGTCAATATGGATAACTCACGGATTCGAGGACGACCTACCCCCCAAAACATATCGATAGCGTAGTCTCAAGATGAACATCGACATATCGATCATAAGGAAGTTTTGCTTATTTTTGTTTGCATATTGAGAACAAGACCATTTTGCTGTATTGCTGTACAGTATGCAATCCTCTTTTTCGCTACTGTGTGAACGTAAAACTTTGAAGCGACTGAGATTTTGCAAAAAGTGTGCAATCTTAAGGAAACGTATGCCACGCGAGAATTTGTGCAGAGCCATTTTCCACATCACGTGCAAACGAGAATTTGACAAGGTTACAGAGTGAATCCCACCATTAACACGCAAAGGCCAATAAAAATGCACCATGTTGGTCTGAAATGAGTGACAGGGAAGGGGCGCAATAGATTTTCACGCGTCCTAGTATAAGCCAATGACAAAAAAGAAACGCATCTACCGGTCAGTAAGGCAATATCCTTAAGGGAGGGTGAATGTAGTCTGGTTAGTTAGCTAGCTAGCTAAGCTAACTGTGTACGTGCTTTAAAATGTCTCATGTCTCCTAAGTTTAGAAAGGTAAGAAATGTAAATTCCCAGTTGTTTCAAAACGAAGTAAGTTTGTTTACGTGCGATAAGCGCTACATGCTATAATCGGCTATACAATAAGAGCCCTGTAACTTTTTAATAATTAGCCTTCCGAAGCGGATGAACCCGAAAACAATAGCTTGCGGGTTAGCTAGCTTGCTAACATAATATCTTTTATAATGAAACAGCAAGACGTGTATATTTTGACGTTTGCCGTACCCGTAGCGCAAAGTGAAATGCGTTCTCCGTGTAATAGGTTTGGGGTTTTACGTGCCATTGCTTTACTGAATATCCGTGGTCTAAACGTTAACCTCTTTGGTTTTGGCTAGCTAGCAAGCTACCTAGTATTCTGGTTCTTTAAACCGTGATTGAAAGGACGATAACAAATCACATACGACTGTGGAATTAGGCCGCAACCAATTAGGGTTTCGTAGAAAAAAAATGACCCTCCTCTTTATCAAGATAGTGAGAAGTTGAGGTATTTTGGTGTCTGTAATTTGGATTTATGTATTATTTAGCTAGGGTTAGCTAGCCAGACATACCAACCTGAGTTAAGTACCTAGCTAGCTAGATGTACGTATTGACAAACGGTTTGAAAGGTGAACAGAGTAAGTTGGAAAAGTAGTGTCGTCTGGTTTACGTGTATTTTTCTGTCAAGTAGCTAATTGTTACACTTTCCTATCTGTATAACTTTCTAATAATAACGCTAGCTAGCTAGCTAGCTAGCTAGGATAGTAACGTTATCTAGGCTAAGTCAGTAGCTAGCTAATCATAGCACATTTGAGATTGCTTGCCGTTTAAAATATGCTAAAATAAGTAAACTTATTATGTCGACGACTGTAAACTTTGAAATGTGCTTAGCTAATATTTATCCATGTAATAATAATGCATATAATATTAACTGTTGGCTTGTTAGCTAGCTACCTTCTCTATAACTTTAACCTACACCTTCATTGATTGATTGGCTGCCCAATTAGCTTTCATTTTTTTTTTTGAAAGAAAATCATTCGCTTTTGGTCGATTAGTCACAATCGTCAGTATTTCAGTACAGCAAACACTGGATAAACATTAGCCTGGCTAAAACTTGCAGTCCTGTTGTAACGGTTCGTTTTTGTTAAGTGAGCGTTGTTGGAACAACAGGGGATCTGCCACTACTTGGTATCATGTTTAAGGCAAAGGCTAGAAAAGACCCCACCAGCAGATTAAATTGTCGGCAGCTGTCATACTGCATCGAGTTGCACACTGTGTTGTCTAGGCGGTTTGTCTCATCACTGCTCTGTGTGTGTGTGTGTCTCCGTCAGTGAATTCTGCGGATGCCATCGAGAGGCATATGAGCACACACCCTGAGCGAGCTCAGTGAGTAATGAATCCTTTCTGGAGCATGTCGACGAACGCTGGTCGTAAGGTAAGTCATCGGGCACGGTTTTTTTTTTTTACTGCGTTACATTTTGATTCGTCATATTAACTTTTACCTTTGACACAAGTGGACCAGATGCACTTTTATAGAGTCCTATAGGCTGCAGGATCTAAATTCAGTTTTGGTTTCAGTTGCTCCGGAAGGGGCAAACGACCCCAGAAGGATTTTACACATCATAGTCATTCATATGAAGAGGCTTTCTTGAGTATTTGTGGCCACTGTTGATGTGATTGTATTGTGTTTTGTATTTATGTATAAGATGTTGCGGCTGTATACAGTCTGTCCCCCTCTGACTGGTTGTGCATTTGTAACCTGGTTAATTTGTGACTTGGAATCACGTGTGGCAGAGGTTGGGCAGGTTAAGGGTAATTTCAGTACTGTGAGCAGTCCGAGTGAAATTCTTAGTGAAAAAAATCAGCGTGCGTGTGTTGGTAGCATGAAAGTATGCTTACTGTGGGAAAAGGGAGGCTCTTGTTGCCTCACCATGGCTGTTTTGGTTTTAAACGTGGTGTGAAGTTGTCTGGGGGTTCAGCAGACGGCAATGAGGGAAATGATGCTGCATTGCTGGAAGATTTGCTGACTCATGGCTGTTCTCATGCATGCGGCTACTTACCTGCTCCTCCAGTCTGCAGGTTCCAGGGTTTCCCTACTTTTTATGTTCGGCGTTCTTACTAACATCCTGATTATTTAAGTGCAGTCTGACTTGTTACTGTTCTGGGTCTGTTTCTGCGCAAGAGCATCGTTTGTGCCAAGGTAGCTGATCGCCACGCACGACAAACCAATCTAGAGTTTGTCGAAACGGTGCGCACTCCATGATCAGAGGAAGACTTTGGCGTGCTACTGTTGAAATACTAATAATGGCCAGGAGGGTTTAACAGAAGCTTTTATGCGCTCCTTAATAATCCTTTACCCTGGAGGTATTTTTCAGGTCAGTTCAGTTGTAAGACCCTTATAAGGAGGTCAACAACTTGCTCACTGAACAGCCGTAACAGCTGTGTTCCCGATTAGGGAGATTCAGATGTCTGAGTGATTTATCTTTCCACTTTTAAAGCTTTAGCAGAAATGCACTTGGTTCCTTTTGTGCTACCAAACTCTTAACTTTTCTCTTTATATTTTCGCTTGATGTGTGGTGAGTGTTTTTGCCTCTTTCAAATAAGTGGCCTTTCTGTCATCTGTTGCACAGATGCTTGACCTAGTTTTTCCTTCAAAATATCAAAATTGTTGCCGGCCTGAAAAAAAGACACTTCTGTTTCAATACTGAAAAGCTGATCGCATCTAGCCTTTGACTAAATGGCTTGAGTGGTGAGTCTAAACTTTTGCTAGCGTCTGTGATGTCTCCTTTGCGCAGAGATCTGACACAGAGGAGCAGGGTGGTGCAGGAGAGTCTCGAATCAGCCCTGCTCGCCCTCCCTATGGCAAGAAGCAGCTGCCCTCCATCCCCAAGAACGCCCTGCCCATCACCAAGCCGTCCTCGCCGGCATCAGCGGCGCAGTCCGCCAATGGCACGCACGCGTCCTACGGGCCCTTCTACCTGGAGTACTCCCTGCTCGCCGAGTTGTACGTGCTGTTTAACTCCTCCACAATGGTGGTAGACCTGGGTTGTTGTGGTGGGCTGGAACCGATGGGTTCAGAAAGTGCTGGGTTGGGCTAGTTGTTGCTTGTCCTGTTATCTGGCAGCGTGTGTGGTCACAGAGTCTGGTGTGCTGCATTTCTGCTGCTATGAGTGGTACAGTACGATCCTTTCTCCTAGTTGACGCTGGTCTGTTTTGCAGTACGCTGGTGATAAAGCAGAAACTGCCAGGGATCTATGTCCAGCCCTCCTACAGATCAGCCCTCAGTAAGAGCTAACCCTTCCTTCACTTCTCACGTAATGGCCACCTGGGCAGGACAACAGGCAAAGATTAGTCAGAATTAATGTCAGGATCTCTGAGGCAGTGTTTCTGAAGAGTATTGCATTGTGACTACTAGTGAATCTTGTTTGGATTACCGCGGTAGTCTTTTGACGGACAAGTCCTTATTGAACGCTGTAATGTTGCTTGTATGCCGTATTTTGGCTTTTTCTCTACAAAGTACAAATATCTAACAAAGTTCAAAAATAGATTTAAACTCCATTTCAACTTTGTGTAATAACATCTCCAATGAAAACTGCTTGCTTTGCTAGTTCAGTTCATGTAATTGAAATGTTTGTGTGAATGAGAGTTGGAGATGTAACCATACAGGTTTGCTAATATTAATTTATTTATTTTGCATCTCTGTCTCTCTGATCAGTGTGGTTTGGCGTGATCTTCATCCGCCATGGTTTGTACCAGGACGGCGTTTTTAAGTTTACGGTCTACATTCCGGATAACTACCCCGACGGAGACTGTCCTGTGAGTACTGCAGTCTCCAACACTCTCTCGGCTCGCTGTAATTTCACACACATCCTGTGGGTTCCTTTGTCCTGGCCTTACCTGACCTGCAGCCTCTTACTGAAGAATACAAATAAAATAAACAGCGATTGCCTTGGTTTGTTTTTGGACAGTTTCTGCTCTTTACTTTGGCCCTCACTGAAACGCTCCAGTTCAGGGAGTGCGGTCGGGATATACACAATGAAAAGGACTAATGAAAGAACATGTATAGAGCTTAAAAAATAAAATGAAGTTATTAATATTAAGTTACTTATTAATAATAAGTCGTCAGAATGGTGATGGTTGAAAATGTTAGCCATATAATGGTCATTTTTGCAATGCAATATTTTGCTCTAAAACCAGTACCTTCTCCTACCCTTTTCTCTGGATTCTTTTTATCATAATATAATTTTATCATTTCCTTTGATCAATATCATATTGAAATTGTTTCATCCCAGAAGAAGGTCTTCCTTAAGGCCTTGTTTGGACAGGAATGGAAATATGGATGGGCTTCTGTGAGTGTGTCTGAAAACATGGCCTTTCTTCAGCTAACGCTTGTCTTTCTGGCAGCGAGTGGTGTTTGATATCCCCATCTTTCACCCCTTGGTGAACCCCGTTACTGGAGAGCTCGACGTGAAGAGAGCTTTCACCAAGTGGAGGTTGGTGAAGACGGTTAAACCAATGCATTAATCAGTAATCGGTTTGCTCTAGACCATAGCTGGAGCTTTGTGTATTGTGGTCACGATCATTTGAACTTCAGCTCCTTTTAAAATTAGATTTGTCTGGATTGCAATCGACACTTCTACACATTTCTTCCAGCCACTTTTGTAATTAAAACAAAAAACAAAAACCCCCAGTGCTCTGTAAGTAAAGTCAAAATGCATTATTGTAATTGTATCTTAAAGGAAATTAAGCGGCGTGTTCCTTTTTTATTTGTGTGTTGCATATTCAACCCCTTCATACTAGTGCTTGGTTGAACCACTTTTTGCTGCAAATGGCTTCGTCTACCAGCTTTGCACGCCGACTTGTCTTTGTGGTAGATTTTTCTCCTGTTGGCTCAAGTTGGATGGATCAACAGTGCCTCAGCTGAGTTGTTTTCTGGACTTGGACCTGGCTGTTGTAGAATGTTCGCCTCATTCTTCCTGTTGCTTTGGCCTTGTGTTTGGTACCACTGTCCTGTGGAACAAGTGAAGTTTCTCACAATGTTTTGAGCGTGCTGGAGCATGTTGTCTTGCAGTATCTACCTGTATCTTGCATCACCTGTTCATCCACCATCCTTCAGTATAACGAGCCGCTCGGCACCTCTGAGGAAAAGCTCTTCACAACATGATGCTGTCACTTATCTCCTGTGCTACACACGCCAGATGAGAATGATGTGGTTTGATATCGGAGTATTCTCTTACATAAAACCAATATTGTATAATATTCATTTAACAAACAATTGACCTGCAATTTAATAACTATTATTTGTTATGATGTAGCACAGAAAATGTCATTTGTAATCCAGACAAATTACCGCCATTAGCAAATAAATAAATCTGTAATAAGAACTCGTATAGTGAATGGCAATCAATTACCAGCCTTGGATAGAAGAGTATAATAAAGCCTTTGTCCCAGTGCTGTCACAGAAAGCACTAATTTGGTGATTGTTTTTGTTTAATTCTTGCATTCCTTTTTAAATGTATCCATTAACTGCACTCTTTCATTGGTTGTTGTAATGTAGCTGTAAAGCATGTGCCTGTGTTTCACTGTGTCTCTGCAGACGGAACCATAACCACATCTGGCAGGTGCTAATGTATGCACGCACCGTCTTCTACAAGATCAACACCATAGAACCCCTCAACCCAGAGGCTGCTGTCCTGTAAGGATGGGTGGGGCAGTCCTGTCCTGTAAGGATGGGTGGGGCAGTCCTGTCCTGTAAGGATGGGTGGGGCAGTCCTGTCCTGTAAGGATGGTCGGTGTTGTGGTAACTGATAAATTGGAGCTCGACAAAAAAGGATGCATGCAGGACCTTTAAGCCCAATTTCTAGAAACTGTGCAAATGGGTTGGGCAAGAATGGCCAGTTAATGTTTGCAGTTCAATTCTGCAGATTTGGGTCATTACCCTTTTGTTGGTTAAGGGTAGTTTGGCTGCATGACTGACTCATGTATGACCATGCTGCTCTCTGCAGTTTTGGTTGATCTGCATAATTACTTATTGCTTATTTGTTTATTTTATTATTTTTTTTAAACAGATATGACAAGGACATTCAACTCTTCAAAAGTAAAGTGGTTGATGGCGTGAAACTATGCAACAGCCATCTTTTCGACCAACCCAAGATAGATGATCCTTATGCAATAAGGCAAGGAGGCCTAATGAAATATGCCGAACCAGTCAGGAGTTGGATGCCTTTCATCCTCAATGAGTTTCATCTGAATTTTGCTATGATTTTTCTTGCTAATTTCCCATCACTTATTCATATGGTATCCCCAGTGAAGACTTGGCCAAATTAAGTTTTTGAGCCTTTATATGAGGTTTAAAAGGAACAAGGGCTGCCCTGAAACTGTTATTTTTTTGTTCCTGCCCAGTTTCTCTCCTTGGAATCCAGCTGTGCATGAGGAGGCAAGAGAAAAGATGTTCACACACAAAGTGAGTGTTTGTCTGAGTGCCCGTTTCAACACCTACACGTCTTCCTGAGTCTTATTCCATATAATGGTGCAAGAGTCAATTCCTATGTAAGCTTACGTTTTTCCTCCATGCCAAGTTTGATTACACAACTTGTTCTGGTCCCAAAAAGCACAAGTGAGTGTTTAGTGATACTTAACCATATCAAGACTTCCTGCTGATTTAAGCTAGAAACGATCTACTGTCAATTGAATCATGAAATGTCCTCATACTTCTTGCCCCTAATTTCATGTTTGGTCACCACAGAGAAGACCTGAGGATCTCCCCAAAGGACTGCAGGTGTCTGGATTGTCTTGGGTGAAACCAGGATCCACACAGCCATTTAGCAAAGACGAATACCCTCTCCAGACCTGATGCTGCACTACCATTTATCGACCACTGGAGGGGGGTGCTGAGCCACATTTTGTGCTATGTGTACTTGCGTGGCTGAACCCAGCTCTAGGACTCCAATCTCAAAGCACTTCCGTAGACTTTATTTGCAAAAACTATTGCTCATCTTTAGAAAGCAAAAGAAGAGAAAAAACCTGCTGAAACAGCTTTAGTTCTTTAAAAGAAACTTGTGCCTCTCTGGTATAAACCTAGTCACCATACCAAGGCAGAAATGGTGTAGTGGGAAAATTTGAATAAAATTGCATATAGCTTGTTCTTCTTAGACAACATTGTGACTTGCACACATACTTCATGCTTTTTCTTTTATCTTCAGGCGCAACAGAACACCTCACTGTGGAAGTTTTTTTTTTGTTTGTTTTTTTTTTTTTGAGATGGAGAGAAAGTAGTTATTTGCAGTAAGTTTAAAGAATGTTGTGTAAGCAGTCGAGTATGCAGCTTCATGGCGTTGTGGTTCAGAACTTCTGAGATGGGCTGATGTATTTGCTGTGCGATTTGTGGAGATCCCAAGGTGTTTGTTTCCTTTCTACCGACAAGAGATTTGGCTAGCTGAGGTTTTAATTCAAGACTTGAATCTGCTATTACACAGTGCCTGTTCTAAGGCTGGAATAGTGTTGGGTGTTGGCCAAACCATAGTGCTATCCAAACCAATGTAGTCACGGTCACTATAGTCAGCTGAATAGGATTTCTGTTTCCCTTCTAAAACTGGAGTAATTGACCAGGAGCTGGCTATACTAATGTAATTTCATGGAGCAGAAAGCTTGGATCCAAGTTTAGTCCCAATTTAGTTGTTGGGTTTTAAAGTTGTCCTTTAATTTTCACAACCATGTTTTGTAAACAAGCTTATTTCCATATAGTTAAGTTGGCCATTTTGAGTATGATTGGGTTTTTTGACCCTGGCAGTTAGTTAACACTACACCTTTTTGTGAATTTTTTTTTTTTTTCTTTCTACAATAATTGCTTAGTGCATGTGTGTTTACAAGATGGAAATCTCTACATTTCC
>JAOXYF010000020.1:10670755-10680784 GCA_028565775.1 Sternarchorhynchus goeldii | reverse complement strand
GTCATGTCATTTAAATGTTGAGTACTCTGTTGAGTACTCTGAGCAGTACTCCGTACAGAGTCATGTCATTTAAATGTTGAGTACTCTGTTGAGTACTCTGAGCAGTACTCCGTACAGAGTCATGTCATTTAAATGTCAATTTAAAATGTTCCACCTTTCATTAATCTATTCCATACAGCATTTTCCCAAAACACATCCAGGAGCTTCTTGGTAAATGTGAGATGGGTGTATATTCTCTTTCTAATCATGGAGTCACAAACACTAACTGAGACGATAGAAGCCTGCAGTTCTCTGGGTGGCTTGTCGATGTTGTTTATTTTGATCCGTTGTGACTAGCTGGATGAATGCTCATCAATTCTGGCTCTCACTGTGGTTCATTGGGGTTCATTGGGCCCTTTGATGGCCCACACATGGATGTTCACACATGGCCTTGAATCCCTTTGCAGACTGAAGGACAATCGTGAGATGGATTTTCTGAGCCCTTCAAGGCAGAAGTGTGTGACACTGCACGTGATGATACTTTGTGTTTGGTAACTCTGAAGGTAACAGTCATAATGAGGGAGGTTTATGGCAAGCAGATATCAGACATGTTCGATTAAGAACCTTAAGAAATATCCAGTGTCAAACATTTGCACTAAGAGAGAGGGGGGTGAATTCTTTGTCACAATGTGTAGTTTTATTGTGATCAACCCCTGTGGGTTTAGTTGCAGTACTAACCCATATCACAGACTCACCAAACTCCACTATGTTAATGCTCACACTGAACTTGAAAACACTGGATTCTGATAATCAACAACCCATATTTTCCTTTGTAAACTGATGTTCGGATATAGAGGCAGCAGAGCGTGGCATTCATTTAGCTGACAGCTTTCCAGCACTCGGAAGACAACCTCATCTTTGGCAGCCATGCTGGACTGATCTTGTTTAATCTTTACTCTTCCAGTAGTTCAGAGTCCCCTGTTGAACTTTTTCTGCCAAGCAGACTCGGTGATTGGTTAGTTCTGAGTGAAATCTAACAGGCGTGTCTGTTACTCGCCTGGTATGATATCTATTAAAGACCATTATGAGGGTATGTGTTATGTCCTGTCCCTCTCCACTAGCGAAGGGAATGAAATCGCGTTACTCTCGTCCTTTTGTTTCGTATCATATTTTACTGACTTTTTTTTACGGAATTTTTATAAAAATTTAAAAATAAAAAATCAAGTCATTTTATTGGCAATGAGGCAATGAAAATTTTTTCACCCATTTGAAAATAAACACATGCCAGGTGCTTACATGTATCAGAAAGTGAAGACACAGCTTTTTTACATACACACACACACACACACATGCACACATTTATTTATTTATTTATTCATTCATATTCATTCAGAGCATCTCCAAAACAGCAGGTCTGGTGGGCAGTTCCCGGTATGCAGTGGTTAGTGTCTGGGGGGGAAAAAAAAACCAACCCAAGGTACTACAAGCAGTGATGAGGGTCGTGGGTGCTTAAGGATTATTGATGCGTGTGGGGAGTGAAGGCTGGTCCATCTGGTCCGATCCGATCCCACAGAAGAGCTACTGTAGCACACGCTGCTGAAAAAGGTAACGCTGGCTATGATAGAAATGTGTGATGACACACAGCACACGGAGGCTTGCTGCATATGGGGTTGCGTATCTGCTGACTGGTCAGAGTGCCCACGCTGACCCCGGACCTCTGACCCCTGTCCACCAACGAGTGGACAATTGAACACGAGAACTGGACCAAGGAGCAGAGGAAAAGAGTGACCTGGTCTGATGAGTCACGTTTTCTTTTACGCCGTGTACATGCCCGGGTGGATATGTGTCACTTATCCGGGGAAGAGGTGGACCAGGATGCACTATGGGAAGAAGGCAAACTGGTAGAGGCAGTGAAATGCTCTGGCCTATTTTCTACTGGGAAACCTTGGGTCCTGGCAAAGGGAATGGTACGTGTGTATATGTATATAACATCTACATAACCATTGTTGTCGACCCAAAAGGCCCCTTCATGCCCACATCATTCCATAATGGCAGCGTCTACTCTTTTATAATGTGCCGTACCTGAGCAAGCTACCTGTGAAGTGTGGAGAGCCAAGCTACCTGTTACTCCTCAATCAATACAGCTTCACTACATAAAAGCTAGCACCTGAAAATGTAGGCAAAAATAGCTTACGACAGTGGAAGCTACTGTAAGGTTATCCATCTTTATAATGACTAAGTGCTATCGTAGTGATCAACACAATTGTCAGTCAGATACACAGGTTAAAAAATATATTTCATGTTACTTAAATGTATAGTTAGTCCATGATTAACACAGTGCACATGTCAGATTGTGGCATTCAGTCAAAAATAAGGCTGGTTTAGTCCTTTTATTAAATACAATCACTTTGTACCATAAGAATCAAGATCTCTGGGCATCACAATATTCAGATTGAAGTTGCTGTGCAGTGTCTTTTTGGCAGGACACATAGTTAAAACTCTAAACCAATCTTGTAATTTTAGAAGAAAAAAAAAGCATCATATTTCTTCACTTCCTCCATTAACTAGAAATGCTTTTTCAGGCTCAAAGGAATATTGTAGACCAAGGCAACTTAACAAGCCCAGTCTAGACTGAAACTGCATTCTTATACATTATACAAATGAAAATTATGTTGGTGTTGAGTAAAAAGCAAATATATATCAGCTCAAATGCTCAGTGTCTTAAAGACTTTCCTTGTATGTAGTTGTGTGTTTGTGGAGAAATGGCCATGGTGTTGTATCGTTTGTCTCTTTGGATACCTCTTCCATCCTTCTCGTTGTGAGGTCCTCCAGTCCGTGGTGTCCATGCTCCGCATTACTGGCATGTGTAAGCGCATATAAGCTTCATTTTACCCACTGATCTTGCTGAATGTCTATGGCGTCGGTGCGCAATATTTCGTGCACGTAGTTCTATTCGTGTAATAGGCCGTGAATGTCTTCACTTCCTTGTTTGTAGTGATGGTTGTGTCTCAAACACCAGAGAAGAGCAGATGTGTTTGAGCATCAGAAATGTTCTGTAAAATGTAGCTGCTGTGGACAGTACCACACTCCTTGATCGGCAGATGACCTAAAGTTTCTGAAAAGTGATTTGATTCACGAAACGGTATAATTACAGCCAAACTACAAAATGTTCAAGATGTTGACTTGGCGTTGAAATCGCCCAGATCTTAATCCAACTGAGCATTTGCAGGACGCACTGGAAAAACAAGTGTGAATCATGAAGGCCCCACCTCGCAATTTACAAGATGTTAAGAACTGCTAACGTCTTAATGTGTCCAGTACCACAGGACGCTTTCAGAGGTCTTGTGGAGTTGGTACGTGATACAGTGGCATCCTTCACAATATTGGGCAGGTGATTTTAACGGGTTCCTCCCATTCTGGCTGATGGGTGATTATATGTGTGCGTATGTAGACATATTGAAAATTGTAGGGAAGTACACAAGTTTCCAAAGGAACGCAACATTTTGGCAGAAGTCCTTCATCAGCTGTGCAAGCAAAGTGCTCCAAAGCATCCAAAATGTCCTGTTTCTTTAATCTCTACTCTGTTACAGTACAGTGCAGGTGCCTCAGTTTTGAATCTCTTACTCCCCTCTAACATCTGTATGACGTGAGGGAAGATTTCAGTTTGTCTGTGTGTGTCCGTGTTTGGTGTCAGCTGTCCTGTGTGTTTTTTTTTTTGGTTGTTATTTTTCATGTGTGCTCTTAAGCTGTTTATCCTGGGTGTTTACACAGTTGTTGATTTGCTGGTGTGAAGGTGTGTGTGTGTGTGTGTGTGTGTGTGTGTGTGTGTGTGTGTGCGTGCGTGAGTGAGGCTAAAGGCCTCAGCTGAATTGCTGGCTTTGTTGCTTCCTGACCCTGCCGCTTTGAGGTTTATATAACTCACTCTGGCTGCCAGGCAAAGCATCTAACCAGAACTGTAACCTGACGCCCTGTCTCTCACAAACCAGTCCTGCTCTGAGTACGTGAGACAGAGAGCGAGGGAGGGAGGGAGGGCGGGAGGGAGGGAGGGAGGCAGAGACAGAGAGACTCTGTTACGCAGTGAGAGAACAAACCCCTGATCTGAGATCAGTAGTACTCGCCTTCTTTTGCTGCTTACTGTCTACACTGTCTAGCATTCAGGAGTGGTGGGTGGGGTATACAGGGTTAAAGGTCGGCAGGAAGTAGAATATTAGAGTGTGCTGAGGACCGGAAGGGGAAGTGAGAGAGAGAGAGGGAGGGAGGGAGGTAGAGAAGGCCAGAGGGAGGGGCGAGTTGACTTGGCTTTGGACTGCTATAGAGCATGTGGGAAGTCAGCCAGACCAAACCACACAGTAGGTTCTGAATCAAACATCGCCTCTTTTCTCATTCTTCTCACTGTATGTCTGAGAGGGAGGGTTTAAAAGAGTTCACTTTGCTTCCATTGAGGGTAAATTGTTTGGTTTTGTTTTGTTTTTGATACTTTTCGGTTAGGAGTGTGTGTGTGTGTGTGTGTGTGTGTTTGTGTGTAAGTTAGCCAGCCGGTCTTGCCGCAGTTGTGGGGTTGGGGGGGGGTGGTTGCGTGGGTGGAATGTCGGGCGTTTTGGGCGATGACACAGTTTGACCCCTTTCCATTGCAGTCAAGTTAACCCTTCACGTACTGGATCAAAAATATGTGTGACGTCAGCAGTTCAGAATTGTCGGTCTGGGTGAAAAAACTCCAATCAGGTCACTTTGACATTGCTTGATATATGTGAACAGGGGGGCTGGGGGGGGTAGTTAGGGGTGGCAACAAACCAGTTGGCTTAAATATTCTAGTCAAAATTTCTTGTATGTCCAGGTTCCTAAGCTGTAGGGGGTAGGGCCTTTCTTTGCCTATGCCTTTGGACAGGGGTTTCTAATTAACGAATGTTAGAGCAGGCCATTGATTGGTTGATAACAGGCCATTGATTAGTTGAGAGCAGGCCACTGATTGGTTATGAGCAGGTCACTGATTGGTCACGTTCATAGCTTTTCAGGCTGCATCCACGTGCCATGGGACTTGTCCGTTGCCATGGCAGTATGGTCATGGTTCTGGATTTTTTTTATATATATAGACAGAAAAAGGTGGTGTTTCAGTCTTGTTCCCCTGATTTCAGCTGCACTTAAAGCTGTGTTGTATTGAGTTCTGTTACTGGCCCACTGACTTTGACTACTTGCTGTACTTGTTCTTCCAGTATCTTCCATTATGCTGAGTATGTTATGTTAATGTTTTACTGATGTGAAGCAGAAAACCAGAAAATGGAGGCTGGTCTTGCTTTCAAACATTTGTAAATGATTTTAGAAACTGTTCAATTAATGTCTAATCATTTAGGCATGATCATCATGTACCTTTTTCCCTGGGGAATGTGAGTGTGCGTTTAGCTTTTAGAAGTTATTTTGAGAAAGAAGTCCACTAATTAAATCACATAAGATATATTTTTGGACTGTACTTTGTAACATTTTTTATTTATTATTTTTAATTTTTTTTATAAAAATATAACACTATCATAGTACTGCTTTTTAAAAACTGCCTGAAGCTACAGACACACAAAATGTGATATATTTAGCTTTGTAGTTAAATCACCTGGAAAAAAATAGCCTTTTATCAATTAATATTAATTCTTTATGGCTTTATTTATTTATTTATTTATTTATTTATTTATTTATTTATTTATTTATTTATTTATTTATTATAGTAACATAATTAAGTGATTGAGGGTAAAACTCTTAAATTAGGAATATGATTTTTTAAAGATTTGTATGAAAGTATCTCAGGCTGCTAAAGGCCACAGTAAGCTTCAAACCTCACAGGAAGGTTGCCTGAGGTGAAGTGAGGAGTTTGTTAGCGGGGGGGGGTGCATCACTAACAAAGATGACAGTAGCGTTTCTGCGCAGAGCCCTGGGCGTCTGTGTGAACCAACGACAGGCCGTCTTGTCTGGGTTCCAGGCACTAGGTGATGTGAACCAATCCATTTTCTAGAGTTTAAAGCTGGAGATGATGGTGGCCTTGCAAGGAGACCACTGTTGAAAGCTCCTGTGATACGAGTGTGAGAAACCATAGAGACTTTTTGTGTTCAAAGGTAGGAAACAGCTGCATCAGTAGGGAACGCAGGTGACATATTTCAAATATGTTCTGGAAAACGTGAACATGCCTAAAACGGCCCAGTTCATTATGATAAAGTGGTGACAGATTTATCGGTCCAACTGGTTTAATTCTGGTTTAGTTGGACCTAATGATAGGAACCCGGTTAACTGGTGATAATGATGGTTATGTAAAAACGGTATAAAACATTGGGGTTTCTCTGTATTGATCAGAGATCGTCCGGATGACGCCTCGCGCACCTGTCTGTACCTTTTTTCTGTCTTATTTAATTTAATAATTTTGTATTGAAATTGGGGAGGTTTACAAAACCACAATAGCAAACCGATTTTCATTTAATGTAAAATCTTATCTTGGCTACAAGTTGCAATAGATATAGTGGTGTTTCTTCAATGTTGATGCTTTAACAGTAGGTTTACTAACTAAATACACTCAATTAAGTAAATGCAAACAAATAAATGATCTTAATAATTCATGAATATTTATGAGGCCTTTTTCCCAAGGCAAGTGTCTGTATTCTGTCTTTGGAAACGATCCCAGCATGCAATGTGTGTATTCATCTACTGGCATCCCATAATAATAAGAATAAAAAAAAAATCGTGTACTTTTCCTTACTTTAAATAGATAGTTATACAATTTTTTTTTATAACTGCTAGTTATAAGTACTTTGAATGGAGACAAAATGTTAACTACTGCAGCCTAAAGTGGAGTATCTCAGCAATCTTAGTGCTGTTGAGATGAACCCGCCATATTTAGACACTGAAGACTGAGGCCATTCACCACCATGGATTGAGACCCTCAGACTTGCTGGAGTTATGGGCCACGTCAGACTCTGGGAGTGGATTCAGAGAGTGTGTGTCATGTGTCCTGCTCCGCACGGATGGTTGACTCTTTCAGTACCGAGTATTTATTTATTTCAAGGGCACTGATCGGTTTTCCTAACGGAACCCTTCCTCTGTTTGACAGCAGGCGTGAAAGTGGAATAGGGCCTCTGACTGGAGTGATTTGACTGCTCCAGACATTTGCATGGCGTGAGTGTAGTTCAGAATCTCTCCTCGGGCACACGTGATGGTGATCGCGTCATGAAAAGCAGGGTGGAGTTCCCACAGGCACCTGTCTGCTCTCTGCAGGAAACAGAAATTGGAACAGAAAGATACGGGGTCTGTGTGTGTGTGCGACTCGTTTAGTGTTCTCTTTTGCTCCAGATTAATAGTAGTGGTGTGAAGGTTTCATTAAGACTACCTTCTGCATGTTCTCTTGCTGGTGCTTCCCTATTTGCGCTCGCTCTCTTGGTCGCTCTCGCTCTCCCTCCATCCCTCCCCCTTTCACTGGTGCACTGTAGCAATGGTGCACACCACTCATTTTATGCTGCTGCTCTGAGGGTAGTGATCCATCCCCAGACACTGAAATTGTTGTTCACATTTTTATTACTAAATGATCGCATGCAGCTCTTTTGCATAAAAATGGATGGAGCTACTATGAACACTGTGAATAACCGATACAGTGAATGAGTTAATAGACGGATTAATAAATGAATAGTACGTAGAAAAGTACTTCTTACTGACATCGGTGGACCAGGACTTCCTTTATTTTGAGCGAGTATGAGAAACTTCAGTTAGTATGAGAATCAATTCAAACAGGCTTCAATAGTAGATCACGTAGTGCTAAGCAACATCCTGAGTACTGTTTCCATTCCACTTCATTGGGATTATCCATCCACCTCTCCTCTGTGAACCACCCCCCCCCCCCCCAGACTGTACTTTCTTCAGGCGCCTCGCTCGCTAACATTATAAGAAGTATTACTCCAATAATCAAAATAAAAGAAGAATTGCTTGAATCTCCCATTCATAGTTTTTGCCAGAAAGCGAAATCCGTGTTAGCAAGTTCGTGTCAGACCGCCGTGGTGTGAGTGGGTACCGGATCACACGCTCGCCTCTGGAAGCTGTACTTCTGCTGCTGACATTTCTGTCAGTCTCTCTGGAAACCTTCGCAGACAGGATTTTTTTTTTTAACAGATATATTTATAGTGATTAAATAGAAGCTTTCAGTCAAATTGCCTTTATTCCAACAAGTGGTACCAAACATACAAATATTAACCTTATATAGATAAGTATAGATGTATAGATGAGCTGTCATAGCTAATTGGGGTTTGACATGAATTTCTAATTATGAGAGCACTGCTAGCATTAGCATAGCAACTCGTACACTGTAGCCATGGAAGGAAATTTTTTAAGGCTGATTACTATAAATATCCCCTACAGTGAGGCGGAGATATGGGGCCATTTTACAAGTTTGTGCCTCCTGTCAAGAGCTCAGTACTGGGAAGCAGACAGCTAGTCTGTTCTTCCTGTCTGTGTTTTAAGTCTGCAAGGAAAGATGGTATAAAATGGTTTGTGACACATTTTGGCAGGTCTTTTTTTTCTTTTTTTTTTTTCCCCTTTATATTTAACGTACCTAAGGCTCATGTTCCCTTCAGTGTACAGCCTGAAGATAGTTCTGGATTGCAAGATAAAGAACCAACCAGAATTCTCCACTCGAAAGCAGAAAAAAATACTTTTTTAAATGCCACTCAAAACCCCTCAGTCATTTGCTATTGCCACATAAAGAAGAACTTATTTCCAAATTACACATCTACTCTTTAAACACAATGCAAGCTGAAAAGTGCAAACCCTCTGAACCAGAATATTGAACTATATTTGATCGTTACACATACACAGCACAGTCATAACCAGTGTTTTGAGTATGGGTGGAAAGTGTAGCAATTTGATACCGAGTACGTACAGTTGAGACTTTAGGGTATTTTTTGCAGCTAAGCACTGTGTATGGAGTCAACAGTGTCCCCTAGACAGTATGGCTGGAGGTCAAAAGCGCTGCCCACTGTGTGTTTGAGCGTGCACGTGTGTGCTCGAGCGTGCACGTGTGTGGGAGGGCGTGGCTACAGAGCCTTTGCTAACTCCTGCCCCAGCATGGACAGGGTCATTAATATCTGCTGCCATGTTCAGTAGGACCAGGAAACACTGTTACACATCTTGTCCTCTTTAATTAATCAGCTTGCCCTCGTCTCCTTCTCTCTCTCTCCTTCTCTCTCTCCCTCTCTCTCTCTCTCTCTCTCTCTCTCACTCATTTCCCTTTTCATTCTTTCTCTTTTTCTTTCTTTTCATTCTCTCACACTCATTCATATTCTCTCTCTCTCTCTCTCTCTCTCTCCAGTCCAACTCCACATTACCCTCCTGTTCCAGTCTTAATTATGGACCCTAATCTTTCTCCTGCAGGCTCTGGCAGTGTAATCTATATTCAGTTAACTAGCACAACGGTACAGCCTCTGCTAATGGTAGTGTGAGAGCACCATAGTCTTGTTCGTAGAGCCTTGTTCCTGGCCATTGTATGTAGCTGGTAACTTAAAGTTACCAAATCATTACCATGTTAGCAGAATGTAAGACGTGTAGCTTAATGATCAGTATTTTCCACTTGTTTTCTATTAGAAATAAATGAACATTTGTTCAACTTGCTCAGAAAGTAAGCATGTTAGTTATAGGGTAAAACTTTTCTTGCAATACCAGTTAGAACTCTGTAGAATTATCAGACAACTCATGTACTGGTATATGTATTTTTATTAGTACCCCTCCCCCTCCTAATTGGCTGGTCATTTTCACAATTTTAATTTCTCTTTAGAATTAAAATCTTTTAGACTGAGTCAATCAGCAATCATTTCTCCCTTGGTATCCTCAAATATATTTGTTTTTCACACTTGCATAGAAACTGAGAGGTAAAATGTCTGTTCTCATTTAACGGTCTCTCTCCTTGTGCTGTGCTACACCCGCTCCGTGGTTAGATAATGATGTAGTTTGTGCCTGACACCTGTGGGGGGGGGGGGGGGGGGGGGGGGGGGGGGGGGGGGGGGGGGGGGGGGGGGGGGGGGGGGGGGGGGGGGGGGG
>JAOXYF010000020.1:10660413-10670655 GCA_028565775.1 Sternarchorhynchus goeldii | reverse complement strand
GAGCTCCAACCTCCCACCCCCACCAACTCCCCTTTGAGCCGAACTCCTCCCTATAGCAGAGCGCAGCTATTTCATCTCATTTGCATATTAACTGTTTGGTTGCCATGGAACTGGTGCCATTTGTGCCATGTGACTGCATGTGTCTGTATCTCCCCCTCTCTCTCTCTCAGAACATTACAGCTGCTCATGGCTCTTTCCACCTGTTTATATGAGCTTGGATTTGTTTTTCCATTTCTGGCAAACTTTGGTTTGGTTTTTTTTTTGTTTTTTTTCCTTCCATTTTATTTTCCTGTTCTTTCTCTCTGGGAGTGAACAACTGAAGTGTTTTATGCACATGTAGCTATGGAGAAAGCTCGTTGCACTAATGCACTCGCATCAAAAAAAAAGTGTTTTTTCTCTTTGATTTTTTTGAATTTGCATGCACTTCAGAGATGCATCCAATAATGTATTTTAAAGGTAATTATTGTGCTTATGGCCGAGTTTGTGTGTGTGTTTGTGCGCACATATGCAAGAGCAGTAATTTAATTTATCACAGGTTGTTCGTCTTTTCTTTTTCTCTTCCACTGCTACCTCCATGCGTAGTCCAAACTCCAAGGCCTTGACTGAACCGGCCTCTCGCTCTCTCTCGCACACGCGCGCGCACACAGAGAAATACACAAAATGCTACCCCCCCTCTTCCCTCAGCCCCTGATGTGCTCTATCATAAGAAAGGGGGGGGGGGGGACAAGACCTCCATTGTTACCCTTAACGCACTGTGGATAGATCCAGCCATAATGGCTTACCTGGGTGCAGATTATTAGCTTCATTAGAATGAAATGGCTGACTTGTGTATGGGTCACGTCGCTCCTTTCCTACATGGAGTGGCGGGTTTTATTGCGATGATGCGACCTGTTCAGGTGCTGACCTGGTCGCATCCTGGAAACACATGCTTCTCCAGGTCGTCGAGACGTGCAGACTGAGAGCTGGTGTAGAAACCAGTGTGTGTGGCTCTGTTCATGCAAGGATAATTCATTTAGGCTCTCGACTCACAGGTGTGTGTGTGTGTGAGTGAGTGCCGATATTAAAATGTAATTGCTCCAGTTATTTTTTTTCTGTGTGCACATGGCGTGTAACTCTTCTTTGTACACCTTTTAGTTTACCCAGATGCATTTACGCTCTTTAAAAGCCGGAACAGGAATCTCGTTACTGTTGCGCATCGATATGGCATCAAGCACAAATGAAGAGAAACTAGAAAAGAAATTGGTTCATGACAAGTTTTATTATTATTATTATTCATTTGATTTCTTTACAAATCTCAAAACACTCGTGTTATTCTACTGGAAGAAATAATTGTTCGAGGTACGGTTTGTAAATAAAAAAAACAGTATGCAGTAAACGTTGGACGATGTATGTGTATGTGAAAGCTAAATCCGGTATTTTGGGGGTTAAGTTGCGAAAGTTAATGTAATAACTACTAGCCCCCTCTGCTGGCCTTCCCGCTTACAAAGAGCTAAAGAGAGCGGGTGAGTGAGCGAGCGAGGGAGAGAGAGAGAAAAACGAGTCCGGATTTTAACGACATCTCTAATATTCATGCTGATGCATTTTGATGCTTTGTGCTTTCATTTTGCTCCGCTTTGGCCGCGACTCTCGCTCGCCGCACACACCCCAGCTCGAGAGAGGAGAGGGGAGGGGAACGAGGGAAAAGGAAGAGAAAAACAAGTGGAAAAGGAAAAGCGATCTACGAACCGAACAGCCGTGCTAGTACAAAACCTTTCTGTGTACAAAGGAGGAGTAGCAATCCTACCTTCGTCCGAGATGTAAATGGTGGAGGAAGAGTAACTACAAGTGTGCGGTGTGTGTGTGTGTGTGTGTGTGTGAGCGAGATCGAGAAAAGGGAAACGAGGAAAGATCGCAGTAGTTGCCGGACGGACGGAGTGAATCAACGAGAGGGAGGTACCGGGAGAGACCGAGCGGAGCCCGAAACACAGCAGAATGAGAGAATCCCGGACGCGTGCGACTGGTTTTTCGTCTCTTCCTCGTTTCCTCGTTTTTCCGTCCCAGTAAAGTGCAGCTCCATGAAGCCCAGGCAGGGGAGGAGGTGAACCGCCTGCGCTAGCCACAAATCTGCTGGGGGAGGGAGAGCGAGCAAGCACGGAAGCGAGAGAGAGAGAGGGGGAGGAGGAGGAGGAGGAGGGAGTGTGGGGGGGGAGAGCGAGAGGGAGAGAAAAAAAACCCGGCGAAAGGGCAAGGCTTTTTTTGTTAGGCGACTGGAGAGAGGGAAGAGGGGGAAAACGAAAAGGAAAAAAAACATGTCTACGGTGAAGAGGCCGAGAGGAAGGGTGAGTGTGTATTTGTGGTGGAGGAGGGGGGTGGTGGTGGTGTAGTGGTGGGGGGAGGGAACAGGCAGGAACTGAACAGCTACGACTCACGCTGCAGCCTATACAATCGCCGCCATCTTGCGCTAAGCGCTCCTCTGTTTCCTTTCTCATTTCGCTGGTTAGCTTAGCACGCGGTGCTAACGCAAGGCCTCGAGGTGGCATGCTGTGCTTGCGACACGAGGTAGCTTACGTCTCCCTCCCCCGCTGCCTCCGTGCTCTCCTCTACTTGTCGTTCTCTTGCCTTTCCATTCCAGCTTTTATTCCCTCCCTCCCCCCATCTCTCTCTCTCTGACACACACTCTCACTCTCTCTCTCACTCACTCTCTCCCCCCCCACCCCGATGTGGTGCAGGACTGAATACGTTGAGTGTTGGGTTGTGTGTCTGTGCGCGAGTGAGAGAGAACAGCAGTGTGTATCATTCATTCGAGGGTCCAGCGTGGTCTCATAGTAGTGGGGTGTGTGTATGTGTGTGTGTTATCTATTGAGGTTTTCATGAGAAGCAGAGAAAGGGAGAGAGATTGAAATCACTGCAGTGATGGCAGCCTGTAATTTTAGTTATTTATAGATGTATTACACAGCTGCAGTGCCTTTACTTTGCTGCTCTCTCTCTTGTCTCTCTCTCTCTCTCTCTCTCAAAATCTCATTCTCTCTTAATTTTCCCCATCCCTCCCTATGTTCCTCCTCCCTCGTTCTATAGCTTTTCATTTCCGTTTTTTTCCCCTACATTTCTCCTGATTTTTCCCTTACGCCTGAAATGGATTAGCAAGAATATTCCAGTTGAGGGCAGTCATATTCATTCTCTCTCTCTCTCTCTCTCTCTCTCTCTCTCTCTCTCTCTCTCTCTCTCTGTGTGTGTCGAGAACTGCGTTATGCAGCCCATGTTTATCCTCCAGATGAATTACTGTTTAATTCCCCTCCCCCCCTCTTTTGTTTCACTGCTTCCAGATAATTCCCTTTATTTAGCAGGCCGGAAAGCACGTAGCAAAGCCTAGCAATGTGCTCAGATTGGGATCTGTGTTTGTTTGGGTCGGTCCTTCTCTCTTGGTCGCTGTGTGTGTGTGTGTGCAGGGAAATAACGACAGTCATGTATAATTCACGTTTTGATAGTGTGGCAGGCTGGGGCAAGCTGACTGTATTATTCATGCAGGGTTGGCTGTCCGTCCGTTCGTCCGTCTGCCCGTCTGTCAGGCACTTTTCCTCTTTTTTCTCTCCTTTGTATGTTTCCTGCTCTTCTTTTAAAACTATTAGTCCTAAAGGATGAGAGAAACTGCGGCATCAAGAGACCAGTCGGCGTGATTGAAGGGTATATGATGGAGAAGAAGGGGAGAACTTTATGTGAGGTTAGAGGTGAAAGGCCAAACCAGTGACCCTTTTCTTACTTTTTGGAAGTAGTTCACTTGTACTGAACTCTGCCCAGGAGCAGTTCGATGTTGGTGCTATTTGCTGCAACTAGAAACGAACCTCTGAATAGGTGACAGATGGTGTGTTGTCTTTGACAGCTTTAAACGGCAGTGATATTTGTAGCTTCGTATGTTGCGTGCACGCGTGTGCATATTCTGCATATTGGCCTCAATTCTTCCCTTAACAGTCTCTCTGTGCCACCGAGAGCGGAGATGTTGGGTAAAGGCGAGGATGGGCTCTTCCTGTGCTTTTACCTGGACTGTGTGGGTGGTATCCCCAAGCTGTACTCACACCTGCACTCGGCGCTGCCGAAACGAGGCAAGCTTTAGCTAACTCAGACTGAGAGCGCTTCTCCGCCTTGGATTTACGAGGAAGTCTTGGGAGTTCTGTGTTCTGCAACAGGGCTCCATTCTGGAATAGCAGGATGTTCTAAAACTGCCCGACTCAAATGCAGATTTGTTCACAGTTTGTGGAGGTTGTAGTGCTGGAACAATGGCTTGTTGATTTAACCACATAAACCTGGAGGCAAGACGCCCGTGTTCCAGTCATAAAGATGACCTCACTCTTTATTTTTAAAGAAATTCAATTTATAGTATTATAGTGGCACTCTGCGCAAGGGTCATTTAATTGATGCTCACCTTTACCGAGGTGCTACTTATAGTAATTAGCTTATCTGTATCAAACCCGCTCCGAAATTACGAGAACACTACTATAATTATCCATTTTGATCTCCCAACTACCTTAGTGAAAAGACTTTTAGCTAAGGCTGATTTTAGTCATCGCGATGAGGACATTGTGTTCTTCCAGGCTTGTTTTGCTGGAGGAGGGAAAAAGTGTAAACATTTGAGTCATGCGCACAGTAAACAAAGACGTGTTTGTGGCAGTTATAGTATAGGCCTTTATGATGTTACTAAACTGATCCACTACAGGCAGAAAAGCGTCGGTCTTCGATAAACGTCAGCCTTTAAAGCTGCTGCTAAGTGTGCCTTTCTGTTTCTATCTTCCCCTGAAGCCTCCCAAGAACAGTAATGGTCCAAGCGGTCAGGCCCGGTTGCTCGGCTCTCCGATGAAGAGCAGTTCCTCCTCGTCCTCCTCATCCTCGCACTCCTCGGCGTCGGAGAGGCGTGGCCACAAGCGGCAGCAGCAGATGGAGGTGTCGGCCCTGGAGGACAAGCAGAACAAGGCGAACCGCATCATCAACGAGGCTATCGCCAAGGCGCGCGAGCGTGGCGAGAAGAACATCCCGCGTGTCATGACCCCCGAGAGCTTCCCCAGCTCCTCCCAGCTCCACGCTCACCGCTCCACCACCTCCGCCAGACCCAGGCCCAAGGAGAAGAGCTGCAAGAAGGCCCGCATCGTCACCTCCTCCAAGCCCAAGCAGAAGACCAAGATCGGGTAAGGACACTTCCTTCAGTCTCAGGAACGCTTCCTACTTGGATTGGAGGGGCACCCGTGCCTCTAGCTGACTGGAAGTGGTGTGTGTTTTTCTGTTTTGCGTGTTTTTTGGTTGGTGTAGGAAATTTGAATACAGTTAGCTGGACTTATGTAAGGTGTTGTTAACAAAGAACGACCACCTGTGGTCAAATAAAACACAGTGCAGTAGTTTTTTTTTTTTTGTTGTTGTTGTTGTTTATTTATATACTTTTATGTACTTGCGTTTGCTTTTGTTTGGCGGGTTTCTGATTAGAAGTTACAAACCTTTCAAAGGTGTTTTTTCGCTGTTGAACTGGCAGGAGTAAAGTTCAGTTCTGTTTACTGCTTGGTAAGTAGTACATGGCATCTCTTTACGAGAGAGAGAGAGAGAGACACAGAGAAACGGAGAGAGAACAAAAGGTGTTTGGGGGAAGGGGTGTCGGAGCTGATCTGGAGGTTGAAAATACTTTAGCGTTGTCGTTTCTACCGTAGTTTCTGTTCAGTTCTCAAGAGGTTGTTTTGTGGATCTGTTCAAACTTGTGAAAATGTCTAAAATAATCTGCGTGTAGCTTCAAAGCCAGACCAAAGTAGGGGATGAGTCTTCACAAGGGTCTCCTCAATGAATATCTCACTACACTGGCGTCTTGAATTCATCACCTCTGTCCACACAGATGATCTTCTTTCAGCTTTTCTGCGAGGCTCATGTGTCGTCCGCCGTCACAGAATTGGTTCAGTGGCAGAGCTGCGCCAGAATGTGCCTGCGGCTACATGCTAAAGTGTCCCGGGGCACCATTTCCTGACTCTGGATCAGCCTGCTCCATTAAGCCTGCTCACTGCACCCCCTGTGGAAGATGGGGGGGAAACCTGATCCCAGATCAGGACTTCCGCGCTGACGTCATTCGCCAGTGCTGACTTGGGCCGTCTGAGATCCACCCTCTCGGCTGAATAAGGAGAAATGAAACCTTTGTTCGTAGCTAACAGGAACGGCAAACACAACATGCGCACTGGAGTGACACGCTGCGTTTGCTCCCACACGGTTAATGATTTTTCAGACATGTGCACGAGGAAAATGCCGCACTGTGCTGACGTTCATCTCCCCTCTGTTTTATTTATTCATTTCCGGTTTGTTTGTTTGTTTTTTGTTTGTTTTTGTTTTGTTTTTTTAGTTTCTTTGCTGCTCTGTAATAAGCGCATTAGGAGTGGAGCAGCCTAACATTACTTCCACTTTGTATGAAGGATGTGCGCGTGTGTTTCTGCTTTAATTCGCTTTACAAGAGCAGCAGGGCTCCCAGGCTGGCAGTGGGAGCTCCATGTCTGTCCATGACCTCGGCCAGGGCGGGGAGACGCAACCAGACGCAGCAAAAGAATTTCTGCCGAATGTCTGGGAGCTTTTGCGTATTTTTAGACGCCTGTGAGAATATTTCAGTCAGTTCTGCATTACAAGTCAAATGAGCAGATTTTCCACTTGAAAAAGCACGAAACTCGCACCCAAGAAGAAACAAACAACTAAATCCTCTTCTCATTCCTAAAAGATTACGAACTTAAATATTTTAAAGGTGCAATGTGTCATCTGCCCAGTGTTTCTTTTTCACATTATGAAAGTCATTATACTGACACCTATTGGCCTGGATGATTCAGAGATTGTCTAGTAAATCTGTTTTAAATATAGCTGCCTCCATGAGGTGGGGACCCTCTCTGGAGCATAAACTGGTTCATTTCACAACTGCAAAGCAATTTGATCTCGTGTGAGCTGCCCCTTTTTTTTTTTCTTTGCGATAATTTATTACATTTTAGATAAATGTTTCTTCCTACATTTTTTGGTGCTCCTCTAAGTATCGAGTTGGGTCTAATTAGCTCACCCGTTATTGTCACTACAGCAGTAATGGCTGTGTTTTGTTGTTGTTTGCTTCTTTTCCTTCTGTGTGAGGTGGCGTGGGGTGACCCAGGCCTCAGTTCAGGAGACCGTTTCTCGAGCTCCGTCACACGTTCAAATCCTTCTGCCAGCAGGTGCGTCAGACGAGCTGAAAGTGAGACTTAAGTCTTCTCATGTCTGACAGCACCAGATTGCCGGATAGCCCAGTCGCTAGCAGCTAATTCCATTATAAATATCACCGTTCGCTCACTGCAAGTACGCCTGTTTGTTCCAGCTCTGGTGCTGCTGTTTTTTTAATTTTTTTTTATTCATTTATTAATTTCTCTTTTGGGTGTGGTGCAGCAGTAAGTCTAGAGCATAATTTGTGTCTGCTCAGTAAATACTGAAAGAGCACAGAAAGAGCTTGTCAGTGGAGATACTTTCAGGATTCGTTCGAATTCTAAACACTTGCATCATTGGAACGTGTTTGAGTGGAGGTACTCAACGAGGGACGAAGCAAGTAACTCCCCCCTCCCCTCCACCCCGGCCCCAGTGCTCCACCCCAGGGGTTGAAATCAGCTCCACGGCCGCCTGCTTCCTCTGCAGAAGGAATGCGCTGAATCTGCTGTGTGATTTAACTGCATTCACAGGAAGACTGTGACATTCACTCTCAAGGCTGTGCAGAAATGATTTTATCCTCTGACGGACTGGGATCATTTGGCCAGATAGTTTCTAGCCGCTGCGGTTGTCTCTGACGGCCCTCTAAGAGTTGGAAGCTTAGCGCATGTAAGTGTAACCCCTGGTTCTTGGTGTTGGTTACCAGGCTAAGTTTGAGTACATTCAGCATTCCTGCTGACCTGGACTGAAGCACCATGTGTGAAGATTCTGTACTGGCTAGGCTGAATGGATTAGCTTCCTGACTGACCTAAATACTTCAGCATTAGGCTGAATGAAAACCAAACCAAGTGTTTGTTCAGGTTGCATGCATGGGGGTAGGCCGTATGCTTGTATAAACATAAATATCAGTGTGACGTTGTGATTATTGTATTTATTTTGGACTTTTTTTTTTATCCCCCTCTCATTTTGTGGATGCTGTTATTGATCCCGAAACAGTGGAGTGCTAACAGGTGACCCCCATGAACAATTAAACACAAATATAATATTACAATGCAAGTTTTTAAAACAAAAACCTAATACACAATGTGTGCAACCAAGACAAATGTATTCTGTGCTCTATGATCCAACCACACAGGCTGTGTTTAGTTTTAGATATATTTAATCATTTCTTATATGTTCAGTACTACTACAGGGACATGTTTCAACTATTCTGTGCTTAAGGCCTCGATCAATCCTCGGGGTTTCCTGTTTGATGAGGATTTTCCCCCACCACTGCACATTTAGTTTTACATAATCACATACCGCACCAGTGAAAGGTGAAACACATGTTAATGTTTGACATGGTGGACTGGCTGTGACCTACAGGTTGGGGAGGGGGGGTTCGGTTACAGTTTTGAAAATGTTGTACTTAAAAACAAAGCAGCATTTTTGTATTCAGGAAATGAGTTTACATGTGGCAGTAATTGTATTCAATTTCACAAGTTTTTTTTTTTGTGGGGTGGGTGGGGGGTTGTTTTTTTGCATGCATGTGTTGTGACTTTGTGTAAGAATCCATTGGTGTCAGACACGAGTAAGAGTGGACAGCTTCGCTCCAGAAGCACAGCACAAGTTGGCGGCATCCATGTGGCAGCGTCTGGGCTAAGCAACACGTTTGAGTTTGTATTGGTTCTGCCGTTGGAAAGGTAGACGGGGGGTCTCCTGCAGTGTCGCTGCACTGAGGAATGAAATGAGCGCATATACGCATGAAATCCGAAAGAGCGTTTCACTTGAGTGGTGTTTATCCCTGTTGTTCACTAATTAGATTTGAATCATTAGAACGGTGGAGTGGTCGTAGGTGTTTCACACGTGTGTGTGTGTGTGTGTGTGTGTGTGTGTGTGTGTGTGTGTGTGTGTGTGTGTGTGAGTGAATTCCAGCCTAATAGATGCTGCAGAAACAGTTTTTTTTTTCCTTTCTCATAATGTTGTAGTTTCAGCTGTGTGTGTTTATGCCTCCACACACAACCGTGCTGTGCTCCACTGAGTCTTTCCCCTCCTGGTCTGATATCAGCGCACACGTGTGTTTTTGACATGTGACTGCGCCTGCCTACGTGTGCTGTTAGGAACTGACCACTGTTTACAGCTTGTGGACATTTGCACGGCATTGATTGGAGTAAGGGGCATAATAAGGACCAGTGCTCCAAGTAGTTTAATTGGCAATTCCCGAGGCCTAAACAGAGGCCTGCCTTGGTTCACTGACCTGTCTGTGCAAAGGATTGTGGGAATGAATGTGCTGCACTATTGTGTAGATAAACACAGTGAAGCAGCAGCAACAACAATGGCAACAAAAAAAACCCCATCTGACTCAATATCTGATCCCAGATCAGTAGGGAAGCAGGGTTTAAATAAAGACATGCTGTCTCTGCTCCTAAATTAGTATGTAATATCAGCATGTGTCGTGTGCTATTAGTAGGGCTTTAGCTGGATGTACCGTGGTCGGGTTAAAACAGTGGACTGTTAGATTGTTATTAATAGTGTTATGATGGAGAGCACTGCCATACTGTTCCCAGATCAGCTCAGTTAGGATCACTGCGTCTGGGCTAAAGAGCAGAGACCCACTGACCTGCATTTCCTTCACACCCACCACACTGTAACAGTGCCAGTGGACTGTCACTGTGCCATCTCAGGCAGATCAGGACACGCACAGAGAAAATTCACACACGGCCCAGAAGAGAGGCTAAGCACCAGATGACAGCTGAGTGACTGTGTGTGTGTGTGTGAGGGAGAGAGAGAGAGAGTGGGTGTTGGCTTTTTTTTTTTTTTTAGATTTGAAGTATTTCGCATTTCTTTTGCTGGTGATAGTGCTGTGTTGTCTTGCTTGTGGCATGAGTCTGTGTGAGAGAGAGAGAGTTTTGAGCAAATGTGTGTGTGCGTTTGCATCAGTGTCGATCCTGTGTGAAACGCAGACACTAGTTGCTGCCAGATGCTGTAGCAGTTTGTGCAGCAGCAGAGACGGAACAACGCAGATACGGTGTTAGCATCCCATGCAGGTGTTAGCATCCCATGCAGGTGTTAGCATCCCATGCAGGTGTTAGCATCCCATGCAGGTGTTAGCATCCCATGCAG
>JAOXYF010000020.1:10641805-10654164 GCA_028565775.1 Sternarchorhynchus goeldii | reverse complement strand
AAAAAAAAGCTTTCAAAAGGTTCATGAAGTTGAGATGTTTATGCATGAGAATGCAAAATGTAGGGGTTGGGCGGGGGGGGGTTGTTCTGTTATTAATGTTTATAACTCTGTGTGTGTGTTTAGCTCATACCTACATTGTGAGTGGTCAACAGAACAGCAGTTGGAAAAAGACAAGAGAATCCAGCAGAAAATTAAGCGCTTCAAGATTAAACAGGCCCAGAGAGCACACTTCTTTGCTGATGTAAGGCGTGTGTGTGTGTGTGTGTGTGTGTACGCGCGCACACCCGTATTTTGCTCTCTTCCCTCTCTCTTTTGAAGTATTTTGGTTTTACTTTTGTATTGTATAAATAACTTTTCTATATGTAGAGGTGATCGTCAGTGATGTTCTCATCCTTGGGATCAGTTGTTTTAATTCACTGCTGTATTTGTAACTTGGGGTTGGGGTCCTGCGTAACCAGATGGAGGAGGAACCTTTTAATCCCGACTATGTGGAAGTGGACAGAGTCCTGGAGGTGTCCTACTGTGAGGACAAGGACACTGGAGAGGTGAGTGGGTGTAAACACGTTTAAAAGTTAATGAGGTTCCACCGTTGTTTTTGTTTTTTAAACCAGAGAGTCCTGAGTAAGGCCAGCAGCCAGCCGTGTGTTGGGGCCCTGGGGACCCGAAGCCAGATTCAGTCTTTTTGAAAATAAGCCATCAAGTCCCATAATTCCTGCCTTTCATTTCTGACCTTGTTCACCAGAAACCGGTGCTGCTGGGAAGTGTAGTGTAACGGCAGCCTGCCGGCCTGCGGTACAGGCTACGTGGTCTGCTTTGGACACGCTCAGTAAAGATTGTGTTCTGCTAATGAGACCGGTGCATCTGAACCAGAACACATGCTCTTCATGGGAGCTGTGACCACATATTTGTTAGATTCTGGGATTCTGGGACTAAGGATTTGCTTGAAGCATATTGATCGTTTTTTTAATGAGAAATTATGATGGATTTATTTGTTTGCTTCTTGGTCAGGAATGTGGTTTTATTTATCTGGTTGTGTATTTTCTGGTGGAAACATCGTCACGGTGCATACATGTTTGTGTGCGTGTTTTGCGTGTTCCAGCCGGTAGTGTATTACCTGGTGAAGTGGTGCTCCTTGCCATATGAGGACAGCACATGGGAGCTAAAGGAAGACGTGGACCAGAGTAAGATAGAGGAGTTCGAGCAGCTGCAGGCAGCAAGACCAGACTCCAGGAGAGTGGTGAGCTCCTCCTCCCCCCTCCCTCCCTCCCTCTGCCCGCGTGCAGGGGGCCGCTGCCCTTCCCCAAACGGCTCGGTTCCGTTTCGGTGCCATTAGAACATGAACGTGTAACCAGAATTGTGTCGGAATGTCCTGGGCTGGCTGTGATGGATGCGCTCTTGCTCTCTGTGCTCAGGAGCGCCCCCCGGCGACTCACTGGAAGAAGCGCGAGCACTCGAGGGAGTATCGTAACGCTAACAGTCTCAGGGATTACCAGCTAGAGGGGGTTAATTGGCTCCTCTTCAACTGGTACAACAGGTCAGTGTTGCTCTTATCTAATACATTTGCATAATTCCTTCCCTTCACTTCTCTTACTGTTTTAACCTGCAGTACTGTGCAGTAGTCTAGGTTTCAGCCCAACAGTAGATTTGTTGTTGTAACAATGGTATAATGACCTTAGAATTTATTCCCCAATTTATATGCATTATAAAAAAAAAACAAAGAACATAAACATCATCTAAAGGCAAAACTGATGCGTATTTAGTGTGAGATCCTCTCACACTTGAGCAGTAGTGGGAAACTGGCTTCTCTTAAAGTCTTTTAAAGCCTGATATAATACAGGCAGATTAACTTCGGAAAACTTCAGGACAGTTTCCCAAAAAGAGTTCAGGATGTGATTTTAGCTCAGAGAATGGTCATAAATACTGACTGCCTTCAGAAACCATTGTGTTTTGAATTTGTTCTACAGCGTTGTGCTCGTCCTGTGTTGGACATTGTATCTTATGGAATGTGTTCTTCTATATTGACCTGCCACGCGGGTACTCTGGGGTATTGTTATAACCCTGACCTGCCACGCGGGGGGACTGGGGTATTGTTATAACCCTGACTTGTCATGCTTGTCCCAGTTTTACAGCCTTCAGTAATACTTGGGGTGGGGGGACTAAGTTCTATGTTCTAGTGGATCCTCAGAACCAGGGACGTACTGTAACTGTAAAGGAACGTTCAGATATTTGGCATGATTAGTATTTTCACATCACTGCGGTGCAAAGACCACACCCATCACTGTTTGCAGTGTGGGTTGTAATCGAGGAGCTGTATGCCAACAAGCACTGTGTTTGTTCCCAGTTAGTAAATCCATAGCTAAATGAGCTTCCGTAGCTGAACGAGCCTCCATGGTTTGTGGGAAAACAGTCATGGGAGAACAAATGCTAGGTAACGGTGCTGGATTATCCTTGCAAACCACTTTATTTATTTTTATAAAACGCTCGACGCATTTATCATTTGATGGTTGACTGCACATCTCTAGTGATTTGAACAGGCAACCTTGGAATGTACAACTTTTTACAACCTTTTGAACCGTAATCATTCAGTAGACGAACCAAATGAATGTAACTGAGAAGTGTCTGGGTTCTGTTAGTTCTTTTGTGTTTTAATGTAAATCAGGAGCTTTTTCTTTTAATTTAAACAAGGCTGTAAAAGCACAGATAGGAAGTCTTAAGCGTCACACACGCAGTCAGCGAATTTGTCCTTAACCCGCACCGCTGAGACATTTTTGCTCGGTAAGGAAAGGCATCCACCTCTAAATTTGCATAAAAAAGTGCTTCTGGGGCCAAGCAAAAAAGGGGGAATCCTGTCAGCTTATATGGACGTGTGTAAAGCTGTGGCTGAGTCCATGGCTGCCGCGCTGAGCCTCGGTGGGGCCCCAACCACTGCCGCGCTGAGCCTCGGTGGGGCCCCAACCACTGCCGCGCTGAGCCTCGGTGGGGCCCCAACCACTGCCGCGCTGAGCCTCGGTGGGGCCCCAACCACTACTGTCTTCCTTGACTTCTAATTGTTCTTCCACAAGAGCAGAGAGTGCAGATCAGGGCCTTTGCTTTGCCTTAAATCAGACCAGCAAATCTGGAGAGATCTGCATAATGAATCTGGAGAGATCTGCTTATCTGGTTTCTCTTGAGCAGCTCGGGAAAGACGAGCTGGGGATGGAGGTTTGCTGTGCCGTTTTACCATGTACTTTGGTGACTGAGATGGAGAGTGAGGTGAATGAGAGAGAGTGGTGAGGGAGAGAGAGAGTTTTTCACACAAGGGGGGATAGATCCAGGCGCCAGATTGTTCAGTAATGCGGAAGAGGAGCCATTGGGGTGTGCAGCTGACGGCATGTCTGAACACACACACACACGCGCGCGCACACACACACACTCCTTCTGACTTAGCACAGACAAACACACCCTATCTCATTTCACACGCACACACATCCACGTCATCACTCAGAATCAGACATGCTCTCACACATACAGGCACGCACACACACGGTCTGATCACACACGCTGCCCATATACACAGAGCTTCTGAATATGGCTTCTTTACAAGCAAAACAAATGTTCATTGTATCGGTTCAGGAATGTAATAACGACATCCATGTTGTATCGGGTTTCCTGCAGGACTCCTCCGTGCTGGGAGAGACCTTTGGGTCATACTTGATGAGAAGGGTGGATGTGTTCAGAATAACACGGTCTTTCTGTATGGTTGCTGAATGGTATAATGATATGGTTCTTTGTTAACACCTCCCCCCCCCCAGGCGTAACTGTATCCTAGCTGATGAGATGGGTCTGGGGAAGACCATCCAGTCCATCACGTTTCTGCAGGAGATCCACCACGTGGGCATCAAAGGGCCCTTCCTCATCATCGCGCCGCTATCCACCATCGCCAACTGGGAGCGCGAGTTCCACACGTGGACATACCTCAATGTCATCGTCTACCACGGGAGCGTGCTCAGCCGCCAGATGTTACAGCAGTACGAGATGTACTTCAGGGACGCTCAGGTGAAGGCCGGCGCGCTCGCAGCCTCCGCTTGTCCTTGGTTCATAGACCGCAGAGAAAGTGGAGGGCTCTCATCCACTTCTGTGGGAGTCATAGTTCACTGCAGCGACCGTGTGACAGGAGTGGTTAGCAGACAGACGATGAAATGGGTTTTTGGGTAGTGCGGTCACAGAGGAGTTTGGAGGGTTGTGTGTCAGAATATCACCTGAGGCTTTGCTTTGATGGTACCAGAACGCTCTCACATGACAAACGCACATTTCTACAATGAGGCTACACGGTTCTACAGAAACGAGGGTTTTAAAATCTCAAGAGTCTTCGGTCCAGTTATGGTGTGGCGCATTTACACAGGGAAGCTTGAGCCCTGTCTGACGCGTCTCCTTCCCTCTCCCTCCCTCCCTCCCTCCCTCGCTCAGGGTCGTGTGATCAGGGGCGCATACCGCTTTCAAGCTGTCATCACCACCTTCGAGATGATTTTGGGAGGCTGTCCAGAGCTGAACGCCATTGACTGGCGCTGTGTGATTATCGACGAGGCTCACCGCCTGAAAAACAAGAACTGTAAACTCCTGGAGGGATTCAAACTTATGAGCCTGGTACGGTGCGCACACACACACACACGTGCTAACACGTATATACGCACAACTGCACGCACACATGGAAGCACAAACATTGTGCGAGATTTTTTTTTTTTCTTTAACCGTACTTCTGAGCTAGCCCTCCTTTAGCGTTTGTGTGGTTTTTGGTTTCTTTCCTGCTGTGTTTAGGAGCACAAGGTGCTGCTCACTGGCACACCACTGCAGAACACTGTGGAGGAGCTTTTTAGTCTGCTGCACTTCCTGGAGCCCACGCGCTTCCCCTCTGAGAACACCTTTATGCAGGAGTTTGGAGATCTGAAGACCGAAGAGCAGGTGTGTGTGTGTGTGTGTGTGTGTGTGTGTGCGTGATTAAATATGTTTCTCATTCAGAAACGGGTGTGGTGTACAAATTCCATGGTGTGTGTGTGCGTAGGTTCAAAAGCTGCAGGCGATCCTGAAGCCAATGATGCTCCGTCGTCTGAAGGAGGACGTGGAGAAGAAGCTCGCTCCCAAAGAGGAGACCATCATCGAGGTGGAGCTCACCAACATCCAGAAAAAGTACTACCGTGCCATCCTGGAGAAGAACTTCTCATTCCTGTCCAAGGGAGCGGGCCAGGCCAACGTTCCCAACCTCGTCAACACCATGATGGAGCTTAGGAAGTGCTGCAACCACCCCTACCTCATCAAAGGTACAGGAACACACACACACACACGCTGCCTTACGGTGAAGACAGCCTGCCGACCCCCTCTCTCGCACTTAGACGCGCCCAATAGCACCTTCCCACGTCCGTCTCTGAGTCTGCCTCCTTTGCTAGCGATCGGTCTACGTCAAACAGCATCTCACATCATGGCGCGTTCACTCTCGACTAGACGGCCGTTTCTGGCCTTGGATACCTTTTAGATGCTGAGAGAGCTTCCTTATTCTGGCCGAATATGCAGAGCGATTAGAACGGAGGCCAATCCCCGCGCTCGTCTGGAGAGGGGACCGCACACGGGAGGAAGTGGTGTGGACGTCTTGTCTTTTCCTTCTCAAATAAAAGTTAATTAATCCATTTCATTATTTGTTTCCTGGTCTCCGAGGCACACAGGTTTTTCTTTGCAATTTTCACTTCGTCAATGACCATTTTATAGTTTTTGGTGCATGGAGTGATTAGCACTTTAATGTTAGCCTCAGGCTATTGTTTTCAGTACTACGCTGGCTAATAAACCTTTTATCTCGGTGAACTGAAATTTTCTAAGGTGTCGCATGCTATTAATGAGATTATTGTGGTTGCTGTTAATGTACATCCTGAATTGTTTTGTAGAAGGTTTCCTTGGTTTCTTATTCCTAACACTCATTGGCCAAGTTTTTCCCATTATTTCGGGGACCAGTCTAGCGCTTTCTAACTGCTTGTACAAGGAGGCGGAGCCTCACACAGGGAGGCGGAGTCTTGTAAAGGGAGGCGGAGGGTGGCTTCTGGGGAGAGGGTCTTTATGGCTCAGCCGGACACAACACAGCTAGATAGCTTGCTGGTTCACCAGTTAGCTTGCTAGGTAGTCGACTTCATGGAAAATCATCTGTAGTGCAAGAGAATGACGTTTGTGAAGTAATCGCACTCTAAATCGAGCATCTCGATAAGCTGTTTAAGGAAGTTCCAAAGTGGTCACAACACTGCCGTAGACAGCTGCCTGTGTAGTCACTGGCTGTAACTCATCTTAGCAAGCATTGAAAACAGTCTCTCTCTCTCTCTCAGGGGCAGAGGAGAAGATTCTGGAGGACTTTCGGGAGGTGTACAGCCCAGCCTCCCTGGACTTCAACCTGCAGGCTATGGTTCAGTCCGCTGGCAAACTGGTCCTTATTGACAAGCTGCTGCCCAAGATGAAGGCAGGTGGACACAAAGTTCTCATCTTCTCCCAGATGGTGCGCTGTCTCGACATCCTGGAAGACTACCTCATCCAGAGACGGTGAGCCCCGTCTCCTAGGCAGACCGATGGAGTGACAGCAGCTGAGGTGGTGGAGGTTGGGGGTGGGAGGGAGGGAGAGTCCCCCGTGTGGATGCAGTTGGGATGGCTGCCTATGTTCTTTTAGAAGAGAAATGATGAAACACTGAAGGTAGTTGTGGAATGCGCTGTTTAGAATGTGTAGTCATTTTGTTTTGTTGGGGTGTGTGAGTAAGTCTGTGGACGTGTGCGCGCGCGCGCGCGTGTGTGTGTTTGTGTGAGAAGACTGTTGGCAGGTTTAGCCACGGTTCAGTAGAAGGGCGCAAACCCCTTGGGGAGCTCACGTGAGACACGGCAGTAGCACTGAGCAGGCTGAAGTAGGTCAGAGACAGGACAGGGTGCAGAGGTGTGGTGTGCTGGAGGGACAGAGCTGGTAGCAGCAGACATGGTGTGGCAGGAACCAGGTCAGGCGCACGTGAAAGGAACTGGACTCCGCTGCAGTCTGCCTTTAGCCTAGAGAGGGCTCTACTTCACCGACACAGATTAAGTCCTTTTTGCTGAAAAGGTTTCCTGGAGCAGTTTCCTAATTGTGTGTGTGTGTGTGTGTGTGTGTGTGTGTGTGTGTGTGTGTGTGTTCCTGTTCAGATACCTCTATGAACGGATCGACGGGCGTGTGCGTGGGAACCTCCGGCAGGCGGCTATAGATCGCTTCAGCAAGCCAGATTCAGACCGCTTTGTCTTCTTGCTCTGTACCAGAGCAGGAGGGCTCGGCATTAATCTCACCGCCGCCGATACCTGTATCATCTTTGACTCGGACTGGAACCCTCAGAACGACCTGCAGGTACAGACACTCGCACACACTCCACACACACACACACAGGTAAAGCAGAAATTGTGTCACGCTAGAAAGAAGTGACACGGTCTGTGATTTTTGCCCGAGTGGAGACACCTCATTCTTTCCAGTTCACCTTAGTGCCCATCTCGCGTTTTCTACTGATCGTGTTTCTCTGTGTCAGCTCATCTGAATGCCCGGCTCACGATTCCCCATGCCCGGTTCAGATTTTCTATCTGCCAGCTTGCGTCTCCCAGTGCCTGGCTTGCGTTTCCGAGTACCCGGTTCACATTTTCAATCTTGCCGGTTCACGTTTCCCAGTGCCCGGTTCACATTTTCCATCTGCCAGTTCACGTTACCCACTGCCCGGCTCACGTTACCCACTGCCCGGCTTGAGAGGTCTGATCTTCAAAGGCTGAACACAGAACTTTCAAGTAAATGCATCTTAGAAGAAGCTTTGGTGCTTGATGTTCTTGGAGTTCTTATATACTCCTGATGCGTAAACCATCAAACTCGAAAACACAAAACCACAAAACTTTTTTGATTTTTTTTTTTTTCTGTTTATTGAATTTTCCTTGTTTTGTTTGTTCCTTACAGGCCCAGGCCCGCTGCCACAGAATTGGTCAGAATAAAGCGGTTAAAGTATATCGGCTAATCACACGCAACTCGTATGAGCGGGAGATGTTTGACAGGGCCAGCCTCAAACTGGGATTGGACAAGGCAGTGCTGCAGAGCATGAGTGGGCGGGATAACAGCCTTGGGGGAGGCGGGGTAAGTCACTGAGTTCACCAATCAAACATCAGACATTGAGTTGTCCCAAGATGACCCATGTGTGAAAATATTATATAAACAGGGTTGCCAGTGGTAACAGAATTTCTGGAATATCATTAGTTGCAATTTCTTAAAATTCTGTATTTTCACAAGTTTTCTGTACTGTATTTTAAAATTGTTTTAGTTAATTGATGTTTCAGTGCCCGTTTAACAAAGGAGTTTGTTATGGGTTTTGGAAATTTAGTTTTTAAGTCAATGAAAGTCAGAGAACTTGAGGAATCGGAATTTGAGTGGGAACCCTGGGTACAACACACTATATGACTTTTATGACCTTTCTAATTAATTTGTAATAAACTTCTGCCTCTGTAAAGCACTTTGAAGTGCTATTCAGACAACCTTACCATTGAAAGATTTGTTGTTGCTCTTTTTTTGTACATTTGGATAACGATAATTGGTTTTTTGTTTGTTTATTATTGATTAGGATACAAATATATTTGGCACCTTTATTTTATTAATTTGTTTAAAATAATTTTTTTTTGGCTTTTAATTGTCAGGTAGAAAGTGAATTTCCAGCTAAATACCCTTAAGGAATTTGGCATCTTGTCAATATTTGTGTGGTTTTGTGAGCAGCTGTCTGAGGACATCCAATGAACAATGACATTCAAGATGCAAAGAATACAAACAACTGTTCGTCAGTAATTTTAGCTGTCACAGATAAAGGCAAGGTGTGGAAGATAAGCTTTTATAAGAAAATTAGATGCCAAATCTGCTGATAAATTGTCAGATATAAGGAAGACAATCTCAGATCATCACAAAAGACCAGCCAAAGAGTCTGGCTGATTGAACCACCCCTCCAGCTAAATCTTAAAATACAGTTTGGATACACCTGCAGTATAGGTGTAAATGAATGTCAGTGAATATTCCAACATTTACCTCTGTACAGTTTCTTATGAAGGGAAACCTTGGTCTGAGTGTTTTTTTTTTTTTTTTTTTTTTTTTTTTTTTTTTTTTTTAAGAAGAGACTTCTTTCCTGAATTTGTTTTGGTTTTTTTTACACTGGTCTTTGGGTTTTGTATTGTATATCTGACGGTGCGTGTTCTGTTGTGTATCTGTTTCTCTTTTCCACATTAGTGACTGGCTGACTATTTGTTTAATAATCAAGACATTGATTTGTTCGTTCATGGTGTATTCGGTCTGGAAGCTACTTGATTCAGCTTGCTTTTCTTCTCTGAGTTTCTGGCACCTGACGCTGGAGCGGGGGGTTTCACGCAGGACGGTGCTGAGTCTCTCTCTCCGTTTCCCTGCATCTCCATCCAGCAGCAGATCCAACAGCAGCTGTCCAAGAAGGAGATTGAGGACCTGCTGAGACGAGGAGCATACGGGGCCCTCATGGATGAGGAAGACGAGGGGGCCAAGTTTTGCGAGGAAGACATTGACCAGATCCTCCAGCGCAGAACCAAGACCATCACCATCGAGTCTGAAGGGCGAGGATCCACCTTTGCCAAGGTTGGCCTACTGACTGAAGATCTGATCATTTATAAATACGTCAGCATTACTTTATGGAATTATCTCACAGACCATAACTGTCAGGAAATTGGTAAATTTCCATTTAGCTCCCACGGTAACTAGTAATCAAAGCCAATGAGGTTTAATGGGGGAAAAAAATCTACCTGCAGAGCCTGAATGTAGCCACACTTGATTGTTGGTAGGTGTTTTCTCACCCCAGCTGTAAAACAGGCAGGTGAAAAACACCTACAGAAATACATCAGCGCATGTAAAGGAAAAAACAGAATGTTTGCCCATGATATGTAAAATCCCCACCTCCTCACTGTGTGTGTGTGTGTGTGTGTGCGCTCTGTCACCTTTGAGTGGGACAGAGGTAGATGTAGACCTGTCCTTCAGAGAGACTTGTGAAATGAATCAGGTGCAGTGAGTACTGATGCATTAACACAGATAACCAGAACAAAGAATTAAATGGGTCCGACAGGGATGGAGACCCGATTAGAGTTGAGCGGGACGATGCGGTGGTGTTTGGTTGTGCTGTGAACGCTGCTGCTCTTGGCCCACAGGCCAGTTTTGTAGCCTCGGGGAACCGCACGGACATCTCCCTGGACGACCCCAACTTCTGGGACAAATGGGCCAAGAAGGCAGAACTGGACCTGGACGCGGTCAACGGCAGAGTAAGTGCGGCTCGGTGACCCTTCCGGACCTTCCAGAACTTTCCAGAGTGAGGCGTACAAAACCGCGCTCCTTTTCCAGACTGGATCACACACCTGTGCATAACTGCTGCTTTTGAGAAATAACTCTCCTTAAAGGCACAGGATGAATACTGCAGTACTAACCCAAGTATGGAGCGGGTCAGTATTGGCGGCTAACTCCACTCTCCCCGTGTGGCCTGGGCTCACAGAACAGCCTGGTGATCGACACGCCGCGTGTGCGCAAGCAGACGCGCCCGTTCAGCGCCACCAAGGACGAACTGGCCGAGCTGTCGGAGGGGGAGAGCAGCGGAGACGACAGGCCCAAACTGCGCCGGCCACACGACCGCCTCAACAGCTACGGACGCACGGAGTGCTTCCGCGTGGAGAAGAACCTGCTGGTGTATGGGTGAGCGCTCCGCACCACTAAACACGCGTACAGGGCAGCGGTGAAGGTTCTCGGCTGGCAGGGTTGCCAGGTTGCCCCTGTTGGGGGACCCTGAGTGAAGCCCTTGAGCCTCAAATGGTCAAGATGTATTCAGTCATAATCGTATGTTGCTTAGGATAAAAGTACACACACACACGGACACACCTTTCACTGGTTTGGTTTCCCACTAAAAAAAAGTTCTGTGAATCCAGGGGCTGATGACATAAATCATGAAGTTATGTTTCATGTTCTGAGAAGTTTATTTCAAATGTTCATTTGCTTATTTAAAAAATGAATGAAAAAATTAAGAAAAATTCTTATTTATTTAGCTTCAGTTGGGCTTTGGGTCTGATGCAAGTGTTTGTTGTCTGACGTTATTATGTCTCGAGGGAGAAGCGACGGTATCGTAGGACTGAGCGAGACGGTTGCCTTCTTAAAGCGGTAACAGCAGTGGTGTGTGTGCAGGTGGGGCCGCTGGCGGGACATTTTACAGCACGGCCGCTTTAAGAGGCCTCTGAGCGAGCGAGACGTAGAATGGATCTGCAGAGCGCTGCTCGCCTACTGCTTAGTGCATTACCGTGGCGACGACAAGATCAAGAGCTTCATGTGGGATCTGATCGCGCCAACGGAGGACGGCAGGACCAAGGAGCTCCAGAACCACCTGGGTAAGGGCGCAGGAGCAGAACCGACTCGGGCCCAGTCTACAGGAAGGGTTCTCGCTCTACAGAGCGGATGATGGCCAGAGCTCAAGTGCGTTTCACCTCACGTCACTTCTGCACAGCCCCAGCAAATGAAAGCCGTTCCAAAACACACACCCTCTTAGACATTTCACTCCCTGCTTTCCAAGCACAGACTCTTCAGTTAAATGAAGATGGAAAGAACTGGAAGACCAAAATGTTTTTTCACATGCAGTTACTCAGTAACTCGGTGACTACAAACAATCCAGACATGCACAAACACACAATTTGCAATGGCAAATAAAAATATTGCACAAAGCTTTATATTTTATGTGTTTTGTTTATCTGACACTATATGTGTGAAAAAATCCAGAAAGGATCGGTGTAAGAGAGTAAGCAGTTAGCAACTGTTTTTAACCGAAAACAAATGTTCTATGTGTAAACGTTTTTGGCAATAAAACCTGCCTCTTATTAGATTTCATTTGTGAAACACTGAGGCTGTTAACAGAAAACACTGGATATTTTAAACGTGTTCTGTCCTGTGAGCATCAATCACCTCGACAGTGACATGAAAGGTGTGCGGTGGTGGTGTGGTGTGTGTGTGTGTGTCTGTGCGCGCGTGCTTTTCAGGGTTACTTTGTTTCTGTGTTTTTCATTGTGTGTGTGTTTTCTCCCCCCAGGCCTCTCCACACCGGTTCCCAGGGGGAGGAAGGGGAAGAAGATGAAGACTCAGTCGAGCGCGTTTGACATCCAGAAGGCGGAGTGGATCCGGAAGCACAACCCCGAGCACATGCTGTCTGACGACGGATACAAGAAGCACCTGAAACACCACTGCAACAAGTACGCACACTGCTACCTGTCTCACCACACCTCCACCTGACCGTGCAACAAGTACGCACACTGCTGCCTGTCTCACCACACCTCCACCTGAC